>NDXB01000556.1:0-17065 GCA_002631895.1 Agapornis roseicollis | reverse complement strand
TTTTATTTATTTATGATTATGAGTGGGGGGTAGGTTTTTTTTTTTTTTTTAAGGCAAGTTATTCTTTGGGTTATTGCTCTGTTACTTCCGGTGCTAGAAGTAATGTCTGTTTCATATAGCTCTTGAAACTCTGCAAGTAGATTGCTGAAGCTGGACATTGTGGGGCACGCTGCAGACCTGGGCTCATTTCACTTCCCTGAAGTAGATCAGTTGGAAAGCAGCATTGCAGGAAACATTTTGAAAAGGGATGCTGATTACTGAAGTACTTGCAGGCATTCTGGTGCTGAAAGCATGAAACCAGGGACATAATCACTTCATTAGAATGAGAAAAGTAATACACTGGCAAAGCAGTAAAAATAGGTTTGATCTCTGAGGATGTGAAATATTTTAGTCATTCCTGGTTTTTAACTGTGAACTTGTTTGGGTTTTGTTTTGCTAGAAAAGCTGTGTGGATTGCTGTAGAACTGCCACATTATTGCATCAGGAAATATGTGAACGAGAAATTACTTTTTAGTATAGAAAGAAAAACCTCACTTCAGAAAACACTCTGTTTGAGAGAGAAAATCCTTCTCCAAGTTCTTCCTAGTGGAGCTTCCTGAAGAATTAGTACAAAACCAAGGAATTACTGTTTCTGGTATTTCAAGTGGGAAACCTTTTTTTGCAAGTGGCTAAGTTAGATTATGTATATGTAATACAGAAGCAAAAGGGGAAGGAGCATATTTTTCTCACACCCCACTTCCCTTTCTGACATCTTATTTGCAGGTAAGCTTGTCGAAAGTTAGTAAGGTCTAACTGAAGTGTCTGAAAGGGCTGAACACAATGCTCACAATGTTTGCTCTTAGCTCTAAAACCTTATCTTTCACACCTGATGGATTCTACTCAACTGTGCTGTAGGAAACAGCTGGCTTGTTTTGTGACTACAGATTGAATTTGAGACTAGCTTTCTGGCTTAAAAGATAAGCTGTAAATATGGCACCAGACTAATGTTCTATAATTCTTTATAGTGAAAAAATTGCAAGGGTTAACTCCCATAGCACATTTTCCTGAAAAGAAAGTATTAAAACTTATGTTCAGTTCTTTAGTAATCCTACAGGAATTCGATGTACAGGTGTTGCCTGTACTGTCCCACCTGTGTACACCCCATCTACTGCCACCACTGTGTGGCTGCTTTTCTGCTGTTCACCCAAAGCAGTTCTCTGCTTCCTAGAATTGCCAACAAGAGTTAGTATAGGAAGTCCTTTTGTGTTAACGTGAGCCCCCATCCATTCTGTGCAACACTTCTTAATACTGGTGTGTTCCATGAGATAACTTGATGGTGTAGAATGTGATCTATTATATTGTGATCGCAGATGGCTTTTATTTTCTGGTGAGCTGGCCTAGATCTGTTTTGTGAAATGAATTCTCAATGGCTTGTTTATACATACAGCTATTTGGGCTACAGGCTGACTTTAGGTTCTTAGAGATTTTTGTGGTTTCCTGTTTCTGATCTGTTTTGAGGCTTGGGGGGTGTTTGTGGGGATGGGGGGCTGGTGGAAGGAGGCCTTGTATAGACGCTGCCTCTGAAGGTGCTTGGAACTTGAGTGCTTTGGTTAGCAGCAGAGGAGGTTAGAGAACACTGGCTGATATGCAGGTTCTTAGGAAAACTTTAATAAGCTTTAACTCCTGTGTGAATTTGGAATTAGAATCCTGGAAATGAGTGACAGAAAATACCACCATATGTGTGAGGTTGTTAATTTAGAAAAAGGTATTTGCATTAGCTGGAATTTTGGATCAATGCTGCTCTGTATGTGAGAAATTTATTTCTGTAGGTACAAAATCAGTCTTGTGGATAAAATACCTGTATTCCCTAAGTGAAGAGTCCAGACAGTTTAACAACACGGGTGTTCTCTGTGCTTCCAAATCCTTGAGCCTATTGTATCAGAAAAAATACAACCAACTCAAATCTGATTTCCCCATCACTCACAAATAAACTGTGTTAAGTGATTTACTGCAAAAAGTAAGGTGATCAGTTCAGTTGTGAAGGAGGTAGTGTCAGAGCTGAACTTTGTTTCAGGTGTTTTGAGATCATTTGAACAATGTAATGTCTCTTCCCAAACTTTTAAACACTTCTTTGTATACTGTGAATTTTGTGAGGATGTGTGTTCAGACAGCTTTAAGAAGAAAAATCAATTAATTTTGATTCTATTTTAATTTTGATTATGTTTTGAAGATAGGACTAGTATGTTCCAAAATTGATTTCAAATATGAGGCAAACAATTGCCAACTAGGTACTAGAGTCTGTTTTAACAACCTACTTGTGCTTTACAGTAATACAAAGAAAAGGTTTGTATAGGTTATTAGAGCATGGCAATATGTCAGGCTTAGCCAGGGCTTTACATATATTTCCTCTGAAATGGTAACTGTATCTTATGATGATTTATTAAAAGTATTTTCAATATTAGCTTATATTACTGTGGGGTTTTTTCTTTAAATCTTTTTAGGGTTGTTAATATATCAAGCAGGCTACATCAACTTGAAATATTTTCTTGCTTCTGTTTCCTACTATTACAAAGGTCCCAGCTAGTTTAAATACAATAGTACCTTTGAAGAACTATCTGCTCCAAGCTTTCTCCTTCCACTAACACAACCTTAAATGTTAAATGTATTACCAGGACATTACTTTTAAAGAAGTTGTCCCTTTAAATGATTGTCATTTCATCAAAATAATTAAAGAGGGGTAGTTGGTTTTTTTGTTTGCCTCACAGTGAATGCAAAACCTTCCAGCATTTGAGAGGTTTCAAATGATGTTGTGCCTGAAGGTGAGCATAGTTGTTCTGGTGGGTCAGAGCCTAGGCTTCTTTAATCAGCTGCATGGCAGTCTGTTTAAACAGCAAAAATCCTCCTTTTATACAGCTGAGCACTTCTGAAATTTGCATGCTTGATTCATAAAATGGTCTATTAAGCAACAGATTTTTTTCATGTGGCAACTTCTGAGATCAAAAAAATTTCACTCCAGATAAATGTGACTTCAGATTCTTCTGTAAAACAAAGTTGTGTTAAAATAGCATTTGTAATTGAAATACTAGATGTCAGTCTGCTCTTTTAAACGTAGTAATTATTAAGCATTTATGAACCTGGATCAAAATATAGATTTTGACAAATTGTTCGGCTTCAGGCTCTTTTGCTGACAGTAATGATCAGTTTCTTCAAGATGTGGAGTTGATGGACAATTTGAGGGGTTATGAGCTAGATCTTAAGTTGTCTATAGTAATCTTTGCCTGCCACTTGCCGATGAAGTTTGAAAGAGTGCTGGTGCAGCTCTACACGACAGAAACATAAATGACTGTGCTGCAGAAGATTAATATTTTATGTTCATGATTTATTTTTTTAAAACATCTACAAATAACTGATACTTGGAGAGTAGGGTTTGTTTACAGCAGTTTGAAGAAAATGGCTTACTATGATCTTCAAAGGACTTCTTTATAGAAAAGAACATCCTGTTGTCCCAGGAAAATATCTTCAGCATCTTTGTGACCTACCTCACTTGGTTCTTTGGAGAGGAGTGTTTGTTCTTAGAGATGCCTGTTGTTTTTGTTAGTTAAGAATTTTCTGTTAGACATTTGAATTACCTGCCTCAGAAGTTGAACAAGTTCCATCATTTCAATATAAATTTTACTTCTTATGATATGTTGAAGATTAATTGGCTTGTTCACTGCTTTGTGTTGTACCTAAAACCAGATTTTTAAAAAATTCCTTGAGATCACCCCTTTTGCTTAGGTTCTGTTTGGTTTTTTTGTGGTACCTTTGGCACTCTTCACTGCACAGAGGTAAGTCATTGAAGTATGACTTAAATGTTTCCATCCCAGAGAAGACTAGGTATTTGCCAACTTAGTATCTGGTTACTCTCTCTATATATATTTAATATATTGCTTCTTTTCAATAAATGAATGTTGAGTGTGGTTCTCTAGATCCCTTCCATCCTTTTCCTCAGATTTCAGAATCTGAAACCATACTTCTAGGTCTGTTTTTCCTCCTGTTCCAATCTAGTGGTACTCCTTGACTGGGGAAGATAAGTGAGCTTCATCAAGCTGAAAGTGCATACAGTGTGCGTGATTTTAGATATCACCCGATTACATTGAGGCTTGGTCTTATGGGCTTGGTTTGTGGTTGCTTTTTTATATGGTTGTATGTATTTTGAGTGTCAAAGTTAACTGTTAGGTGTGTGAACAGTTTACTACTTACGTAGTGCATTCAGAAGTACTCTGGACACTTGCTTTAATCTGTATTTTGTCCTGCCCATCATAGGCATGATTTTATGTTGTAATGTTAGGCGGTGACAGCATCCAGTGGCACTTTTTAATCCATGTGAATGGATTTTCTCTAGGCAAATGTTTTAATTTCTTAAAAGTAATAATAATGTTGACAAACAGGTGCATTAATACTTTAAATTATCTGTCAAGCTTCTAAGTGTATATAAATGGAAGCTGACATTTCGATTTCCAAGTGGAGTATCATGAATTATTCAGTATGTTGTTTCTCTCTACACACACACGTCTGTGATTGGCTAATAGAAAGAGAATGCAGTTGGTCACTTAGAAAGTCTGAAAGTCCAGTTTTAGACAGAAGTCCGGAGCATAAATAGACAAGAACGTATAAAGTATGAGAGCTGATGTTTACTGCACATTCTGAAAGCACACCACCTATTGGTATTCTGAATTGTCTTCATTCATGGCAGTCACTCTGGTGTAGCAGTTTATGAAAATCTGAATATTGCTAGAGATCACATCATAATCATGATGCTTCCTGCAATGCACTCCTGGATGGGATTGCCACTTATGCTTCCTGTGCCCTCTGCACTGGAAGAAGAGGCTTTAAGTTGGATGTTGTTATTTTGAATCAGTGTTTCTTCATATCTTAACATTTATTGTAGCTGAACTACCCTGGTTTTGCCTGCATTCCCTTTTTAGGCACTGTAAGGAGTAGTTTGAGGACGTATATTTAGGCTCATCTTAGTATTTGACCTGATGAGTTGCTTTTTTCTTTTGAAATATGCTGGACCTTCCAGGATATGTTGCACTCTAGCCTTTGAAGTAGAGGCTGTCACAAATACATGTTGGAGAACCTGGAGAAGGTCAACGTTTTCATTGTGGCATATGAGGGGGGAGGAGGCCATGGGAAAGACAATCATAATATCTGTTAATTGCCCCTTCTTATGCTTTTTTTCAGATACAAGGTGTCTGCCAGATGCAGTTGCTGCATTTTTGTCACCTCTCTGAAACACCATTGTGTCATGAAAAAAATATGTTAAATATAACTGCCTAGCTGTTCATTTTTATCCTTTGAATTTTGCAGATAAATCCTTAGGAAACCCCAGGTTGTCAATATTCAAATTATAAGCAATACAAAATAAATTTAGTTTCAGAATTTGTGGCTTCTGTGACAATACCAAAATACTTTACAAAACCTCTCAGGCCAAGCCTTTCTAATTTGAACTGTCTTCAGCAGAATCTCAGTATTGGTAAGTAGTAGCTTTATCTCTAAAATTATGAAACACCTTTGCAGTGAAAAGGATTACCTACTTTCTGTGTGAAAAAAAGGCCTTTATTCTTCCTTAATTGCACAGATAAATAGATGGATTCCATATTTTTACTTGAAGGCAAATGTATTAAGTTGGAGATAGAATCTTACACTCATAGATTTTTGGGAGATCTTCCTGTTTCTGTATCAAAAGGCTGTGTTTGGCAGAGACATAGAAACTGTGGTTTGCTATTGTGACAATGGCAAGGGTATCATACCATCTTATGTAGTACCTGTTTTGAAAGCCTCTCAAATTCCATTTGCAAGTGAAAAGGTTAAGTCATAGGTAGCCTATGCTGTGTTGCTTTTTGAATCTTATACTTCCTTAAGCAGACTTTGCTGCTTGTATCTTCCTGATAGTCTGTGAGTTTTTTACCATAATTCGGTCTAACAATTATCACATTCACCACTCCGTGATCTGTACATGCGGTAGGACTTGAATTGCAGGTGATCCTGACTTTTAAAGCTCTGTATTTCCTAATAGTACAGGGCCAAACCAGTTGAATTATTTAATACAGATTTCAGAAGCTAACTTTAGCCAGAGGATTAGATGATTTTTCCAGGAGTCCAGTGTCTTAATTTTTCTCCTGAAACTGGTTTGTTTGGTTTTTTACTTGATCCTTGTACAGTACTAGTGGCAATACGACTTCGCTTCTCCTAGATGATGCTTTCTAGTTCTGTATATCCAGGTATGGACCAACTTAAATCCTTGTCCACTTGTTTCCCACCATTTTGCCTAAGTTCTTGGACCATATTTTAATTTGTAGTAATGTTTTGGTAGAAACAAAAGTAAGCCCTCACTGTTTGTCTGTAGACTGCTTTAGGAAAGAGATGAATTTTTTGACAAATGGTATGGGTGTTTGGTTTTGATGTTGTGGGTTTTTTTTGTTTTGTTTTTTTCCCCTCAGTCATTAAATTTATGCAGTTTTTGTTCTTTCAACCTTTTTGATTTGAGAGTCAATCCACGTGTGAACTGAAGAGATCCTTGTTTAGGGATGACTTAATTAAAGTTGTTTAAGAATGTAACCAGTGTTACTCAGAATATGTCCTATTTTCACTTTCCTCAACAGTATTCCATATTTCAGACATCCTGTAATGCCAAGTCAAATGCTTTATAGACATCTGTTCGCAGTAGACCTGTAATCCAGTTTTCCATTAAAAACATTCATGAGAAGCTTATGCTAATGTTCTAACTCATAGGGTCTTATCAGCATTGTTTATAATCAAAACAAATGTACCAGTTGAGGTGTAGTGCTAGCTCATGTTGCTTTGTGTAAATAATAATAATTGCAGTTAGCAAGATCTGCTTCGAAAAAATATTTGCCTTGTAAAATGGATGGAAGAGCTTTTCTCACCATGTCTCTCCTACATCTTAACGCCATTACAGTCAGTAATGACAGTTAGACACAGTGCTGTCAGATGAGTTAGGGTTAGGACCCTAGCCATGCTGACTTGTAACAGAAATGTGATCTTCCGAGTAGAGTTTCAGTAGTAGCAAACTCAGTTGTCTTCAGAGTTCAGTATCATGTCAGTTAGGACAGAAGACACTGGAAGCTTCAGAAGGCCCAGTCTCTACAAGTATTTTTTGCTGCTGTTGATGTTGATAGCGCTACATCAGCAAAGCAGCATTGCAGATTGTGCAGTGGGAAAAAGCTAGTAGAGATGCAGTTGTTGTGGCTGTGCTTGTTTCAGAGCAGTGTGATATTTGTTTGATGTGTACTATGTGTTTAGATACATGAAAAGTTGTAGTGGTAGTGCTGATGTCAAAGTGCTGAATTGCAAAAAAAATATTGCAAAGCTGTAGCTCCTTTTAGATAGCTGGAGCTTTGCCTGTGACTGGCCTTTCCTGCAAAGGAGGGCAAGAAAAGTATAAAATGAAAAATGTAGTAATATCTAGTGGGTCTCTCGCATTGATTCAAGTTCTCTTAAAGTTTATTGTTTGCAGGCAAAGAGGGGAAAAGAAACAATATAAGGACTTGCTTCACATGACATGTAAATGAAAAGGAAACCTCTTTCTAGTGATTTAGTGAAAAGAAATTAATGAAGGTTTTTATGTGTCTGTTGATACTATAATTCTACTTCAGCAGATCTGTTACTCTCTTTCTTACTAGGTTTTCAAAATCACAGTATGTTACACTAAGAGAGAAACAATTTATATATGGATGCAAATTAGAAACAGTACCCTTAAGTACCTGGGGAAGTAGATGGTGTTAGAAGCTAGTTTTAAAAAGCAGGCATATAAAGATTTTATCAGTGGTTATTGGGGTGATCCATGATGCACAATAGACAAGTCTGTTGTGACTGTGTGAGGACCTGTGCTTTCATTGGCATGCCAGTGGAGCAGCATTGGTAGTTGCAGGGAGGAGCATCCCCAGCCTTCTGGGAGCTGCAGCCACAGTTTGGAACATTCTAAAATTCTTCGGTGATTGACTTCATGTCTCACTAAAAAAGTCTGGATCTGTCAGAGTCAGACTCTTCAGTCTGAGTTTTGCAGCTGAGTGGCTGTCTAAGGTTAGACTGGATGAGCTAGCCTGTACTCTTGCGTATATGGAGACATATGTAGAAACATGTATAGTCTCTGCAGATGTGTTTCATGGGGTCTTTGAAAGTAAAACTAAGAAGGTAAATACAGGACATAAGCTACTAAAACAAGAATGGGGAGTGTGGAAAGAGAAGTGTAGGAGTAAGCTTCTCTGTAAATGTTCAGGTGCAACATACAGTGTTATATACAACATACAATATAGTTGCACAGTTCTGTCATTTCTTAAGTAACTGATACCTCAAATCTATTACATCTGCCTCTGTCCTTGTTCTTAATCTTAACTTTCCTTTATACTTGCTGTTTTCTGGGCTACATCTGGTTCTTTGTTTTGGAGTTGAGATGTCTTTATGTGACCCTACGTATAATTTACATAGTGTAATCTCCCTTGTTTTAAAAGGTCATGAACCAGAGCATTCTTTAAAAAAAAAGTATTAGATATTGCTGGTTATTAAACAGTGCAGCTGATCTACCTCTTCTGTGTTGTTCTCTCTTTTCTTCCTGTCTTTCCTCAGTTTGTGTTAGAGAAATACTGTTGGAGAAAGTGAGATTCCAAGTAAAAATGGAGTAAAGTATCCTCTCTCTCTATTAAATAAATTCTCATGCTTTCCTTATTTATTTACTGTTCCCTGTAACGGATCTCTAAACTGATGTTACTTATGAATACAGGTGTTCATTGCTCAAGGATCCAATCTTTTTGCTTCCAGAAAAACTGCTGCTTACTAAGATTGTACATATGGCTCTGACAGTAAGCAGGAAATAAAGTTTAAAGATGATGTTATTCATAGGAGAATATACAGTGAAACTTGATTCTTTGGTGGTAGGGAGCATATTTTTGAGCTTGGGGAAAAAAGCATTCTTGAATTAAGGTGTTCAGGTATTTGGTTTATGGCTGTATGTATGTATGTGCACAGCATGACCTGAACAGAGTTATGTAAAAAATTAAGAGTTGCTATTCCTGAAATAAATACTAGCATTCCCTCTTAAATACATTTTAATAATAACCCTTTCAAACAGGACTTCACATGATGCTTGTATGGAAATAGTACAACTCTGTGCAGTGTTTATTTGAAGGTATAGGAACAACAGTTTAATATCTCTTTCCAGTATGATGCTGTTCCAATCCAGTCTAGTGTGGTGTTATGCTCCTGTCCATCCCCATCAATGGTGAGGAACCAAACAGATTCCAGCACTCCATCTGTCATTTCCACCTGTGGTAGCAGACAGGGATCTAACATGGAGGGCACTGCAGCTGAATCAAGATCCAGTTCAAATTCCCTGCAGCAACATACAGGACAGCAGCCTTCACAGCCTCGAAAGAAACGACCTGATGACTTCAAATTTGGGAAAATTCTGGGTGAAGGATCTTTTTCAACGGTAACTTTACTTTTTTATAAGAAGTGCCAAATATGCTTTTTGAAGATGAGCTTTAATACATGTTCCTCAAAAAGCTTTTCTCTTTAAAAATGATCTGCGCCCATGAAACTTTATATCTTGCTTCTACTAATTGGAAATCTTCCTTCCCTTGCTTTAAAACATTTTCCTAGAAAGCCTTAAATAGTGGAAAGCTCTGTCTCATTTCCTACTTTTGAACTTTTAGGTAAAATTCGATCTCTCAATAGTTGCCATTTATGTTAAGGAAAAGTACTGTGACAGCTAGATTTTTATAAATATGCTTCAGTGCAGTTGTTGCTTTTTTCCCCCTTTAAGAAGCTTTGGCAGTTCACTGTGGCTTATGTTACAGTCTTCACAATTCTTCTGGGGGGAAAAGAAGAGCAAATCTGTGTTTACCCAGCCAGATGTGTAAGTCATCTAGCAAAAAAAATGTCATTGTGCCAAAATTGAATGTCTGCAGATGTCTTGCTGAAGCCAACATAATATGAAATATGCTTAAATATTTTGCTGCTTGCAGTTGTGATAGCTTATTTTGGACAATCAATGTCCTAAATACCTACTGACAGATCAAAATCCACGTTAGTGTATGTCTTTAATGAATGGTTACAATAATTTTCTTTCTTGTGGCAACAGGTTGTCTTGGCTCGAGAATTGTCAAGTTCTAGGGAATATGCCAGTAAGTATTATCTCCCTCAACATAAATTGTTTGCAAATACAGTATCAAAATAGTGCTATTAAAAGACACCTGTTCAAAGGACAAAATTAGTGGGTTTATGATCCTTTTATCTAGCAAAAAGAATCAACCAGCCAAGCCATGTGGATGGCTCGGGTGGCTCCGGGGGGCTGCAGCTCCTGACTGCACTCTGTCTTCTTTTCATTAAGTTAAAATTCTAGAGAAACGTCATATCATAAAAGAAAACAAGGTGCCATATGTGACACGGGAGAGAGATGTAATGTCCCGCCTGGATCACCCTTTTTTTGTGAAACTCTACTTCACCTTTCAGGACGATGAAAAGTTGTGTATCCTTTGGATTTTCAAACTTGCTGTGATGCTTTCTTTCCACTTTGGGTTTCTTTGAAACATTGTCTAACAAGAATTACGAAAATAGTGAATGGTTGTAGTGTGCCCCTTCAAAGAGTGGAGTCAGCAACTTGCAGGCCAGGGGAGATGTCTATGCTTTTTATTGTTTTATTCAAGTCTGTTGCTGGGGTCAGTAAGTCGTGTTTTTCACAGAGGCTGCTAGCAGTTTTAACAGGCCCTGTGTCTGTGCATACATATATCCATGCACTAACAGAACCTGCGCTGTCTTTTGTAATGCAAACTTTAAAAGCTCTGGAACTTTACAGATGATGGGGCAGTTTTAAACTTGGGTTGAATGTTTGTTATGACTGTAAATAGCACTCTTTAAGGGCAATTATATACACAGTTTAAATGAATTATTAGGTCACTGTCTGGAAAACTGTGGAATTTACCATTTACACAGTAGTCTTTGCCATAATAAGAACCTGGGACATGGGTCCTAGGTTGTTAATATATTCAAGAAAGTGTTTTGAATTGCTGCCATTTAAAGTTTCTAACAAACTGACTTAAATTCTTTTCCCATTGTTCATGTATGTTTAGTATTGTTCTTGTCTCTGAAATGAGGTGTGAGGACTTTTATTTTGGAAGGTTTCTTGATAGACCTTAACTAACTTACATTCAGATTTTGGGCTTAGTTATGCCAAAAATGGAGAGCTGCTAAAGTATATACGCAAAATTGGCTCATTTGACGAGACCTGCACCAGGTTCTATACTGCTGAAATTGTATCAGCTCTGGAGTATTTGCATGGAAAAGGAATAATTCACAGGTAATCACAAAGCTGAAACCAGTGTGCATTTGATAATGCACAAAGTGTTTTTTCTGGAAGTGTTCTTTATGAAGTCTAAAGCAAATACAGGTTTTGTGGAAAGTCAATGAGAGAATAATAGCATTTCATTAACATTACTACTGTTGGTAACATTGGGAGCTAAACAAAGACAACTTTCAGAGGAGAGATAATCTCTGTTACTTGACCAACTATTTTAGTGGGGAAAAAGTAAGAGTTAACATTACCAGAAGTTTGGCTTCTTTAAGATTGATCAGTTGGTGTAAAGCAGAAGATGACTTCTTGTTTAAGTACATTTCTTCTGGGGTGTTATGTACCAGACGTAACTAGAATTCTTCTGGTGTGCGTCAGTGTGCAGTGTGCCATCAAGAACAGTAAAATGAATGTATTTCAGTGAGCAATTTCCACAAAGCTGAAGCAGTAACTTGGCAAATGGTAAAATTTAGCAAAGTTTTTAACAGGACCTTTGCAGTTGTTCTTGATGTAATTACATTGTCTGGATAAGTGTGCTTTGTAATTCGTGTTTGTTAAACAACTTAAAGCTGTAAATGTGAGAGATTTGAGCTGCAAAACTTCTTTTTGGGTAAGAATTCTCTTGCATCTGTAGGTTCCCAAGGAGTTGTTAAGGGAACAGCAGATGCTAATTGGCAAAAAGATGGCAAATTATAATTCTGATAGTAGTGTGACTTCTTTCAGTTACATTTAAGAGGACAAAGTATTTTCCTAATACTTTCCCGTGAAATAATTTGGAATGAAAGCCAAGGGGGCTGGATGTGGAGACCATCAAAAGCATAGAATTTTTTTTCAGGGTTAAAAAAAGGGTTACAGAATTCTCAGTTTCACTTTGATTCTTTAGCGCATTGTGTTTGGCTGGAGAATGCTAATAAAATTGCTATAGCATGATCGTCAGTATTACTAAGCCTATACTGGGAATCTGGTATTATGAAAGAGCTTCAAGTCTTTCTCAAAAAAAGCCAAAAAACCAAAACCCACCTTAGTGAATGGGCTTTTCGCAGTCTGTCAGCAGTTTGCATGTTGATAGCTCCAAGTTAGGGGAAAGTTGACACAACAGTGTTTATAGAGCACCTGCATCGTTAATGGCAGCATTATGTACATAAATCAGTGCACAGTTTTGGAACTTTAATTTGTGTGCTCTTTAAATATAAGAATTTGCCTTTTCCAGAGACCTCAAGCCGGAGAACATCTTGCTAAATGAAGATATGCACATTCAAATAACAGACTTTGGAACAGCAAAAGTGTTATCTGCAGATAGCAGACAAGGTATGCCATTATTTACTTCATAGTGTGACCCGGACAACTATAGCAAGTGTTACTTTGAAAGTGTACATATGTACCTCAAATACTATTGCCTCCTACATAACAAAATTACTGAGAGATCTTGAAACAATTTTGACTGTCACTGCTTAGATTATGTCAGAAGAGGTAATATTTGGTGTAGTGGTATAGCCAGCTAGATCACCAAATGTAGTGGGAAGTTGAACTACTTCAAATTGCTTTTCATTTGCAAGACAAGCACACAAGCAGGTACTGTGGCTTAACTGAAACCGTTATTTGCTTATGTATTTAAGCTCAGTGGCTGATTATCGGAGTTGCTCAATGTGAAGGTTATAGAATTCTCGTGTCACTAGTTGCTTAGTATTAACCTGTGAACCAGTGGTGCTGCATACAGTGTAAACAGCACCAGGTTGAACTGAATGTGATGAACTTAATTATTTACTTTTAATGTAGTAAGCTCGTATTGGTAGATTTTATACCTAGTGAAGTGCCCAAATGCCTAGCTTATTGAACTAAATAGGTATCACTGAGATTGATTTGGCTCTTCCATTTTGTGAATGGGTAGAGAAATGAAATGCCTGTGAGTTCTCTGTAGTATTACATAACTTGCAATAGATTGCCTTAGTTTTGTGGTTTGTTTAGTTGTTGTGGGGTTTTGTTTGGTGGGGTTTCTTTGTTTTAATTGGGTGGGAAAGAGAGAGGTTGGCTTCTCTGTAAGTATGTGTTGCCTTATTTCTTTCCATTTTCTTACCAGCACGGGCAAACTCATTTGTAGGGACAGCACAGTATGTTTCTCCAGAACTGCTGACAGAGAAATCTGCCTGCAAAAGGTGAGGACTACTGTATTTCAGAACTTCACTGACTGTCAGGGTACTGTCAAAGGGGGAAGGGATACATTAAGCAAACTGAGTATTTCAAAGAGACAAGGTGTTCAATACAAATTTTTGTTAAGACTTTGAAATGTTTTTTGCTGCACAAGTATTGCTGCTTGTCTGAGTTCAGGTTTCCTCAGTCATCTACCTTCCTTAGTTTCAGACAGGATCAGGTGCCATCAGGAGAAGGTGGTGTGTAATGTGCAGCTGAATTTCTCTTACCCATAAATAAATCAGAAAAACTTTTTCTGTTATCCAGATACTGTACTAGGTTTAGTTTTTTTTTTTTTTTTTTTATATAAGCTTGCTCTAAGACAGTAATCCTTGCTGTAAAAGCAACACAATGTTAGCTTCTGTCAGTTAGGGGAAGGCTACAGCTTGCTTTAGACTTGTATTTGGATCAGCTAGCAGTTAAACTCTGCTTGGGAGTTGCAGTGGTTTAAAGCTCATCTTTGTGCCTCGTACAAGTGATACCTGTAAGGAATTTCTTATTTAAACTTGTTCATGATGGTAACTTACAGACTGTTGTATATTTATTTTATTACAATGATGGAAAAATAATCATAGTAATCACTGACAAATCACAGTCATACTCTTGTATGAGTAACTGTAACAATTTGTGCTACTGCTTCTTGAAATGATAGAAATACTGTTGGACTTTCCACTTTGGCTTCTAGTAAGGATGTTTTGGGTGATGAAAAGACTTCATCAGGCTATCATCTCCTTTTAAAAGTTACATAATGCTTCATCTTTACTAGAAGACTCTTAATTTGAGTAGGTTTGAGTCTTTAGTATCATTTTAGTCTTCTGTTTCTAAGCTTTAAACCAATCTGCGTATAGTTTTCCTAAAGGTAAAAAGTTAAAAATACTCTTTCAGACCAACACACGACAACTTGAGACTTTCCCTCACCCATGTACCATATAGCCTGGCTTTTTGTGTATTAAGAAAAGCTTTATGTGAAAAAGTTGTAATGTGACACTCCAACCCCCAATATTTTGAAGAAAGGATTTCAGTTCTGAAGGAGCATATGTTGCACTGTTGGATGCATGTTTGACTTGTCATAGTGGATAATAAGTAATCTTTTCAGTCTCATTACATACCTATTGATTATTTTGACTGAGCACTCAGTGTTTTTGTAGCTGTGCTTGTAGACAGTTGTTGTGGGATGATTACAGTATACTTGCTTTTAGACTTTCGTTGCTAGTTTATTCTGTCAAGGGATGAAGTGAAATCAGTGTGGAGAAGACGGCAGTTTATCTTGTATGCTTGTGCCATGGTCTAACCAGCAGAAGCTGAAGAATTGTTTTTAAATTGTAGTTTAAAGACTTCCTGTAGGAAAGCATAATCTGTGTTTTCTCCTCTCATTTGAAGCTCTGACCTCTGGGCTCTGGGATGTATAATATATCAGCTTGTAGCTGGATTGCCTCCATTTAGAGCTGGGTAAGAGATTTAAACTATTTCTTTACATGTGGATCATAAATACATTGACTTGGGTTTAGTTTTTACCTTGCTACCAGTTCTGAAGTACAACTTTCCCCAGTGCAGTACTGGTGTTAATGTCATGCCTGCTTTTATTTGTCCTTTCTGATGTCATGAAGGTGCTTATACAGCTGTAACTAGAGTTCCTGAGAGAGATTCCTTAGTTTATCCTAGGGTTTCACATGTAATTCATGCCATAAAGGTAACTGTCTACATGAAGAGGGTATGAAGCACCTCTGCATTCAGCCCTTTGAACTTTTCTTGTTATTATTCAAGTATCTGGTGTTTACAGGATCATAGGTACTTGGAAGACTGTACTCCTTTACCGTAGACAGATTAGTGGGAACGTGATTTAACCTGTAGATCTCCTGTTTAATATTTGTCCAGGTTATGCAGTGTTAAGGTGAAAGAGCCATGGAGAACTAATAACAAGAACTAATATTTTTCTGTTTTGCAGAAATGAGTATCTTATATTCCAGAAGATAATAAAATTGGAATATGACTTTCCAGAAAAATTTTTTCCCAAGGCAAAAGACCTTGTTGAAAAGCTATTGGTAAATATTTGCTGCTGTTAAATGATTTGTTTACATTGGAATGTAATCAGCTTATGTAGTTCCTTTTTCCTAAAGCTTTATGCACTCTATTGCAAGCCCTGTAATAAGAAAGAGTATGGGCATTATTGAGTGCATAGGTGAGTGTCTGGGAAATCAGCATCCATTGGTAAATAGTACTTAATTATTTTGAATCTGAATTCTAAAGCGTGGTTAAGGAATGCCTCTCAGTGAAACGCAAGTAAATGCTTCTAAATACCTAAATAACACACACAAGTTAAAATTCAAATACTTAGATAGTACTCAGATTAATTGTTGATTTGTATAATAAGTTTTCTATACATTACAGGGAAATATATTTATTAGAATGTACACCTACTCACCTTGCAATTTATTAGGCACTTACCTTGCACTTAATGCATGTCTCAATAGTATCAGCCAAAGAATTACTCTGCATGGGTATATTGGACAGGGAGGAAGAAAAAAATAGTTCTATCTCATTAGTGAAATATAACCATAATGCTGAAATGAAATGAATATGCAGAGAACATTTTGGGTGGTACAAGGTTTTTGAAGTTCAGTAGTCTAGTGTATTAGCATGATGCAGGAGGAAACTTTTATGTCTCTGGATGATGATCAGTGCAACCATTGTAAAGGATCTAGCAACGTGTTGTTCTCTCCAGGCCAGCTTTATAACTGAGATAGAGCATGCTACAGGGTAAGGTCCAGGTTGCATCAACATCCTGAGAAATGTGCAGTTTCAAAGTGCTTGAGAGGTTGGTGTTTGACACTAACGATAGCTCCCATAGCTGCTTGCATCACTGGAATGTGATGCTGGCTGTACTTAAACGAGCTGTGCTCCATCAGGACTTTATGAAGAAACAAAGCCAAAAAATTGTGTGGACTCAAAAGGTGCTCCTTTCTTTAGATCTGTGAACTGGTCTAATACAAAATGTTGCTACAAGGCATACTGATAAATAACTTCTTGTATTGTAAGCAGTCTCGTTATTATTCTAGTGATGTATGTTTATGACCAACTGGTTTTAAGTTTTTGCATGCTGCTGTGCAAATGTAAATGGTGCTTGCCCCTTCCTTGTCATTATTTTAACCTGAGTGTAATTTGCTCAGGTTCTAGATGCCACCAACAGATTAGGTTGTGAAGAAATGGGAGGATACGGACCTCTTAAGGCTCATCCCTTCTTTGAATCTATTGTGTGGGAGAACCTGCATCTTCAGACACCTCCAAAACTTACAGCATATTTACCTGCTATGTCAGAGGATGATGAAGACTGTTATGGAAATGTATGTTTGCCTATTGCTATATTCAACTCTGATGCTGCCTGAGACTTTAAGTAAAGCACAATCATTGCATCTTAAATATTTTATTGAAACTACTTATATTTTAATGAAAACTCAGTTATTAATAGTATAAAATTGATGGTTAGAGTGGTTTGGGAGTTTTTTTTGGTTTTTTTTTTTGTTTTGTTTTTTTTGGTTTTTTTTTTTGGGT
>NDXB01000555.1:0-33603 GCA_002631895.1 Agapornis roseicollis | reverse complement strand
AGTCAGAGCCTTTGCCAGTGAAGACTGAGGCAAAGAAGTCGTTCAGAACCTCAGCCTTCTCCATATCCAGGGCAGCCAGTTCTCCTGAAGGCTTCTGGAGGGGGCCCACATTGTCCCTAGTCTGTCTTTTATTCGCTAAGTACCTATAGAATCCCTTCCTGTTATCTTTCTCATCCCTTGCTAAGTTTAATTCTAACTGGGAACTAGTTCCAACACTTAGTATTAGAACTTCTTGGGTCGGACTGATTCAAAGCTATCATTATGGTTTATTTTTTCTGGGTTTAGAGAGAGGCAGATTAATTCAGCTTAGCATTTGCTACTGGTAATAAGTCCCAAATAAGATTTTATTAGTACTAAAATAAAATTAAAATCTCATTGTTACATTTTAAGCCTAGAACAGCAAACAGCATTTCATTAATGGTCAAATCAGAAATTAAATTAATCACCATATTTAAAATACAGGAGTACAGCCAACTGCAAACATAGCACTGCAGATGTTCTGTACGTTCCCAGATCTGCAAGACACTAGTATAGATTAGTATGTCTTAGTCACACACTTTCACATAAGCTATTGGTGTTATGCTCAAAGGTATACACTTATAGAAGCAAGCTGTGAACTGTTCAGAGAAGGTGATGTTAGTCCTATCAGAGAAACAAAATCATAACTAGATCAGGAACCCTCTCCTTGAGCTAGGAATTTATAGTTCGTATGAAACCAAATGTGCAAGGAAGATTTTGCATATTGTGAGCAATGGATGTAGGCATGCAGGTCAGATCTCTCATAGACAGCAGCTCTCAGGAGCCAGTAATCCTCTCTCTCATTCTTCTCTAAACACTATTGTTCATCTAAACCAAAATAGCACTAACTACATGCTGCTGGCATTTAAAATGTAAAGATTATTAGGAGATCTTAAGCTAAAGACTGGAAAAGATTGACAAGTGCAAAAGCATACATCATTCAAGATTCATTCCTCTAGGCATTCAGTCATAAGCTGTTTTCTATTAAAAGAACGAAACATAAGTTGAGAACAAGAAGACAGGAAATGGCATGGAAAAGCAAAACAAATGAAGCTCAGATTACAAAGGTACGTACACATTAATAGTGAGATTGGCTGGAAGGGTGTATTTCTGTGTAAATCTTAAAGGCCTACATTGGACACTTTTTGAAATGACAGTATCAGCCTCTTTTTAAACAGATACAGAAATGGGCTTGATGTCAAGGCAAGAAATAGGGCAGACTTGGAAAGGACTACCTGTGGACACTGTGATTGAAAGATAGGACCTAAAAGGCTCAAGAAGAAGGTGGCTGATGTCTTCTGCATCCCAGCAAACAGTAAGCTTGCCTCTGAAAGGAAAGTTAGGGATGTTGAGCCTGCTAATGGAGATGCTATTTTCTAACTTACAGTTTCAGGTCATGATGGGGCTTTGACAGCCAAGAATATGTTTTGGTCTTTATCATGGTTTCATCTTAGTATATTTACCTATACAAATCTTTCTGCAGCATCACCATACAGCACAATCACATTCAAGGTCTAGTTTTCAGAGGAAAATGAGAAACATGCTACCAGACATGAAGCCTAAATATGATAAGGCATGGTAGTTAAGGTGTTAATGAGCCTGAATCATAGAATCATAGAATAGTTAGGGTTGGAAAGGACCTTAAGATCATCTAGTTCCAACCCCCCTGTCATAAGCAGGGACGCCTCACTCTAAACCACCTAAGGCTTTGTCTAACCTGGCCTTGAACACTGCAAGGGATAGAGCACTCACAACTTCCCTGGGCAACCCATTCCAGCATCTCACCACCCTAGTAGGAAAGAATTTCTTCCTTATATCCAATCTAAATCTCCTCTGGACTTGCTTCAACAGCTCCATGTCCTTTTTATGTTGAGGACACCAGAACTGCACACAATGCTCCAGATGAGGTCTAACGAGAGCAGAGTAGAAGGGCAGGGGACCAGCTCCTTTGACCTGCTGGTCACGCTCCTTTGTATGCAGCCTGGGATACCTAATCTAGCCCATGACTTGTTAAAAGAACTGGAATCCAGCCTCTGACTGATTTCAAGTATTTTGGTATCTCCAATACTGGAATCAGTTTATGCTTAAAAACTGTAATTCAAATCAAAAGCAATGGTCCTACCATCATCCTTTTGGTTGTCATTGTCAATAGGTACCATGGAAACTTGTTGGGAGGAAAGTAATTGGCAATACACTGCACGGTCAGGGAATAAACAGAGTAATAGGAACGTATCATACAAAAGGGAGGGCTGCTCTGTAAAGCACTGTGAGGCAAGCAAAGCATTTAACCAGGTAAAGAAGTCCAGTTTGTGTCATTGAATCTTTGTGGCTAGAAATTCTTTGAAATGAGAGTTAGACTACTAAATGCCAAAATAGATTAGAGACTTTTCTGTAGGTAGGAAGCACTATAATGATGGCTTGTAACACACACTGTAGCTTAAGTCTCAAATGATACCAAGACTGCATTTTCAGATGCCACATATTACTGCTTCTGCTTTAGCTTTGAGTTGTATTTGAACTGCTTCAAGATGTAGAAGCTTTCTTATAACAGTGACAGTAACTTGCTTAATCAGGGGTTGGACTAGATGATCTTTCAAGGTCCCTTCCAACCCTTAGGATTCTGAGATTTTGTGAATCTGTCTTTATCTCAGGATGGTTTTATATGTTTCCCAAATAGTTTTATAATCTCCCAAAGGTTTAAGTGCCTTAGTTTGGAGAATCATTTGCTGACTGATGGGGAAAGGGAAGGCAAGGTGAGGCTTTAATAGCAGTAGTTAGGTAGGGAGTAGGTGGCCTAGAAGACTTTGTAAGAAGACCAACTTTCTATTACCAGCTACTCAATGAGCTGAAGGAGCTGAAGCTTAAGAAGTGAAGGTGGTACATTCTAAGTACAGCAAATCTTTTGTACTTCCTCATAGCTGTATTGATAGAACCACTAAACAAATTGGCTGTGATTGTGAACACTTTTTCTGAGGATAGGAGGGTAAAATATTGGCATATTTCTGATTATCCCATTTCAGTATAAAGCTTTTTAGGGAGAAGTATGCCCTGTGTTTTTATTTAGGACTTTATGCCAGTATCTTTGAGTAACTGCTTTTTGTTACCTTCCTGTCTTTCCACTATAGATGTCTTTATTTCTATAGTACAGGCTTCAAGTGACTGCAGTGCTAAGTAGGGCTTGTCAAACAACTCACTGCCAAAAGGTTGAACGTTGATGATTTACAGCATCTAATCCAAATCAAAACATGTTTCTCTGCTTCCCAAAGAAATACATTTTCATGTGCTTTTTTAGCTGTGACACTAGCATTTTATCATTAAAACATCTCCTAATGAAAATATTAGATTTAGTATTTTAAAAGGGACTTTCTTCCTAGGGGGACATTTTCCAGTATCAATTTACTGACTTTTTTTATGTTTCTCACAAATCTTTGCCATATATATATGAATTATGCAATACAGCTGATATTCAAATCAAGTAGTCTCACCCTTGTGCTACTCCTTAATATGGGAAAAATAAGAAGGAGTCACACTAAGGCTGTGACACTTGGGAGTATATCTAGTGCAATACCTGGTTCTTTCCAGTGTAAGCTTTGTGTCATTGTGATCATCTTTCTCTGGTTTACAGCTTTGAACATGCTTGGGTTTACTTTTACCAGCTAAGAGTCACTTTCTGAGTGTAAGACACCGCAAGTGCAAGATTTTACTCAGCTGCATAAGGATATCAAATAATATGGCTGCAGAAATAGTGATATTAAATGCATTTGTTGAAAATGTGAGGTAACGGGGTAATAGTTATTTGTTGTCAATTGTTATTGCTGTAGGAACCCACATTTCTTCAAGGTTATTTTTCAGTTGTGCTTTTCTAGTGTGTGTAGATATATTTATGAAGCAAAAGTTGACATTATGAACAATATGACATTAATAACAAACTAATCTGGAAGATAAGAGTGGCCAGGTCTTCATTATGCCACAGGGTTTCTTTGCATCCATGACGTAGCCTTTTTCCTTTTTATGCAAAAACTAAAGCAGCAAAACATACTTAGGAAAGAGATACAGAAATAGCAGTACTTGAAAGACTTTTAAAAGCAGAAAACAGCATCAGTGCCTTTAAAGTACCATTGTATCTCAATAGTTTGGCTGAAGGAGAGGAAAAACATTCTTCTTTAAAGGGAGGTAGAAGAGCAGTTCTCCTTTCTCTGTAGAGTTGTTTTGGAAATTATGAAACCTCATCAGTTAGATGCACTTTATGCTTTTGAATAATACTGTACCATTTCTTTATTCCCATGTACTCCCAAGAGCTACTAAAGAACAAACTTGGTACTTCTATCTAGTATTAACTAATCGTTAGTAATTGTGCAGAAATACTGAGCAAATACAGTCTAAAGAGTTTAAGTTTTATTTTACACAGACAAACATATCCCTTAGTAATTTTTTCAAGGCTTCTGATATACAACATGAGAAAGTACTGCTTATGTCTGCAGAGCAATGACCTCATCAGTGGTGTGAAACTGAATGGTTGTTGCCTTTATTTATAAAACCAGTTTCTGTTTGCAGGTTTTTGGCAGATACATATATCCCTTGTCACGTTTTGACCATAAAAATCCAGATAATTGGTAGGTAATAAGAAAGGCACAAGTTATACAAAGGAAAAAAAAACTAAAACAATGAACCACAAAGAGCAGCTATTGTAATATGGCTCTGCCAGTGCTGTTGTATTGTTGTGTCCTTGAACCACAGATCAGAACCACAGAAAACAGATCCTATATATTTGACTTTGAATTGCCACATAGCTTTCATCATCCAACAAATACTTGCCTTTCAAATATTCATACTTCAGTTTTGCATTTCTTTGTGCTTTCTGACTCATGGAAAAGGAGGTGGTATGTACAGATGTGATATGGAAAGGTTTCCATGTGGCTGCTCTTTCCTTTTAATAAAGATAGGGGGGTGCAGACAATAAAAAGAAGAGATGTATGAGTAGAGCTGTTTTCATGTTACAGTCACAGTGGAATACCTATGGAAGTAACTCATGATTCTTCTTTCAACTCAAGTAACATGTTTATAGGATGATGGAACTACTCCGAGTGGGACTTGGGGTGAGGAGGGAACCATTTCATCAATTTGTTACTCCTGTATGTAGTTGTCATTGAAAGATAAAATTTGATGTACATAGTTCTTCAAACGGTATATTGAGCTCAGTTGCTTTCAGGAGGAAAACCTACTGCTTTTGAACCTGGTAGATCTTCGTTTCCCAATCAAAGCAGTGTGGATATTGGAGAGAGGGTTTTTTTGCCTAATAACTGTAATTGGAAAAACACTGCAGAGTTCTGAATGTTGGTACTGCTGAGACTTGGAGCCAGTGGCTCCTGCATCTCTTGCTGAACATAGAATGTGTTGACATTTGGGGTGTATTTTCTATCTATCTGATGTGTTCCTTATCCCAACCCCTTCTATCCTTAGTGGTCTGGTATTGTCTAAAATAATTTGAAATCAAAATACATGTATTTTTCTGTGACAGGTCATGAAGGAAGTGCTACCAAACTTAAGTCACAAGTTAGGTCATATGTATATGGCTCATAGATGCCTCATTGCAGTCCACCTTGGAAGAATCTTCCTACAGCTAGACTTTTTAGGTGTTCCTGCCCTATTTGCCTAGGCAGAATATGCTTTATTGTGCAGAAAAGCCACACATGATATCCTCTAATAGAAGCTTATTGTAAAGAATAACCTGAAATTACTAAGATGCAGGAAACAGGTGCCACCAAAGTAAGGTAGCAAATGGATCTATTGCATACAGACTTTTCTTTCCCAGTCATGCCATTCTCTTTAATTTGGACTGGCATTAGCAAGATTCTAGATTATGCAAGCAGTGTAACAATCATTAGAGAAAAAATTAATGAAATCCCCAGGATTTTCCTTCTTGAAAACCAGGTTTGACATGTTCTATATGAATAGTGGCTGTTATGTGTGTGCTTTTCTGGTTTGCAGAGGCATCTGCAGGAGCACTGTGTGCCTCCTTTCAAATTTCAGAAGGAATTTTGGGTGAGCAAAGTACAGTCATCTGGTATAACTTTAACTTCAGTCAGGCTTAGAGATATAGAATGAGATACCTGAGTCTCAAGGGTTGTAAATAGCTGCAGAAATGTTGCAAAGATAATTTATTGTTGTATCTTAATTAAAACTATAATTAACAAATAAACATTTTGCTAATAACATGCTAACAAATTTTCTGAAAGGTAATATAATCAGAGACTTGATTCTTATTTTTCATATCCTTTACATTGGTATGTTTCCATTAATGTAGATGAAGACGCTTCGAATCACAGAATCATTTAGGTTTGGAAAGACCTTTGAGATCATCTAGTCCAACCATTACCCCGGTATTGCCAAGTTCACCACTAGACCTTGTCACTAAATGCTACATCTACATTTCTTTTAGATGCCTCCAGGGCCAGTGCCTGCAGCCCTGCCCTGGGAAGNTCATTTAGGTTTGGAAAGACCTTTGAGATCATCTAGTCCAACCATTACCCCGGTATTGCCAAGTTCACCACTAGACCTTGTCACTAAATGCTACATCTACATTTCTTTTAGATGCCTCCAGGGCCAGTGCCTGCAGCCCTGCCCTGGGAAGCCTCTTCCAATGCCTGAGCACCCTGTGGGGCAGGAATTGTTCCTCAGCTCCATCTAAACCTGGCCTGGGGCAGCTTGAGGCCGTTTCCTCTTGTCCCATCACCTGTTCCTTGGGAGCAGAGACCAACCCCACCTCACTACAACCTCTTTTTGGGTAGTTGGTAGGGGGTGATAAGTTCTCCCCTAAGCCTCCTTTTCTCCAGTCTGAGCAAACCCAGCTCCCTCAGGAACTCATGGAACTTCCTTCATCAGCTTCATTGCCCTTCTTTGGACACAGAGGACTTGTACATGTGTGTGTGTGTGGTAGGAGTTTTGTTATTTTGGGGGGGAAGGATGTGGGGTGTTGGGTTTTGTTTGTTTTTTTTTTATCTACTGTTGTAGTTACAGTCAGGAACAGAATTTCTAATCAGAGATTTGAAAGTTAGTTTATCTGTGCTGGACCACAGTCATCGTAAAGGATTTAAAGGTGGCTCAGGCAACTGATAGCTATAAATTAGCACTCCTTATGAGAAAGAAAGGTGTTTTCTTCCAAGATACATTTATTATATGTTGAAATAGTAGAAGACTTTGATAATACAATGCGTTTGTACATCTACTGCAAACACACATTGGTAAAACAGATTCTTCATCATACAGTGTTTCCCAATTTTCACAGATGATTCATTTTTAGCAATACAATTGTTCAATTGAGGTACTTGTAAAAGATTTTAAAAATACAGGTAGAATTGCATATTGCTTTATGATTTGAAGTAAATTGAAGTTCTGAAGGTATAACACAGATTTACTCAATGTTTTGGCCTGTAGAACATGTTTGTCACAGGCTTTGTTCACCCATGACATTGTGAAAGTACATGCCAGTAAAAGAGCATCACCTTCTCACTGCATGGAGCTAAGTTCTGTAACAAAAGAAGGGACCTGGAGGAAGTGGAAGAGGTGACAGAAGGACATCTTTTGGCTGACAAAGTCAGCGCTTCATGTTTAATTTAAAAGAACATTAAACTTTTCATGTTTAATTTAAGGAAACAGTAGCATGTTGGGATTTATAATCCTAATGATGCTATGTCAGAACTACACAATGTTGGTGGTGTGCCTGCTCTACAGACTGCAGATGTATGGCAACATTTTACTAAAAATGCCTTTCCTTTTGTTACCAAGGAAAAAAAGGAAGAAAACAGCTAAGGCAGCAACAACAAAAACAGCACATTAGGCATGCACTACTAGTCTAGCTAATTCTAGGTGTGCTATTAGCAAACATTTAGGCAAACCTATTAACATTTAGCATCAGCACAAATGCAATTGCATTCCTACTTTTCATGTTTCTGGCAAAATATGCATGCCATTGGAGGGAGGAAAAGGACATTGAAGCCATTTGTGAGGTAGTACAGCCTAAATGGGGAAAGAAGTTTTAAGGAAATTGTTAAATTGAAAAAGAAACTCAAAAAAGTGTTACTTAAAAAAAGAACCGGGTATCTTAAAGAATAATGCTGATGAAGCGTTTGGTTGGCATTTTCTATCCATCACCACTGTTTAATTTTTAAACAAGTCTTAAGCTTTTATCACACGTAAATATATAACTCTTCATGTTTTATTCTTAGAAACTGGGAACGCCTTCACAGAGGCACAGAGTAGTCTTTCGAGGTGCATCCATTGTGCATTTCAAGTTAAAAACATTTGTAAAAGTATTTTTCATCTCCAGAGATGTACCAGACAACAGCACAACAGGCTGAAGGTGTAGCTGCAGTAATTGTCTTATTTTTGACAGTGACAAAGGGCAAGTGCTTTATTATAAGTCATAAAATATCGATAGTGTACACATATTGTAATGTGGTGCTGTAAATGGGAACGTTCTTCCTAACTCTAGCTTAGGTTTTTTTGTAGGTTGACTGACATCATAAATTATATGATAGAAAATTCCTCTTCAGCTTTACAGTTTAAGTAAAATATTTTGAAAAAAAGCTGTCATGGTTTCTATTCTGATTATTTTTTTAAGCACTGAAATTTATTGTGCGCCTTTTACTCCAGGGCTTAACAATTTTTAAATGTCTGGCTCTATCGTCCTTAGAAATGGACCATCACTGATGTTTCAGGGGTTCCATGCTTACAAAACAAAGCAAGTAAGTCGGTGTTATTTAACTGTTTCTATTTGTTTGCATTTCAGTTTGTATTTTATCGGTTATCTGGATTTTGAGGTGTGCAATTTGTGACTTGATACCAGGAAGGAGAATTTGTGAACCAAAATAGAAGTCCCTGTGTGTTCTTAATGATGACAGATATTTCCATTTCCTGCTCTGTCTGGTCCTCTGCTCGGTTCCTCTACATGGTGTTAGTTTATTGTGGCCTCTTGGTCCTTTGGAGACCCCAGAGCTCCCAGAGGCATTCATAATGCTTATCGCTTGTTCAGGCATTTTTGGTTTGTATTTCTCAACTGTGTAAGTCATTGACGTGGAGGAAAGATTTCTGATGGAGTGTAGCGTTAATCCTTTTTCTGTAGTGATACTTGTCTCTTAACTTTTACTATTTTTCTGTCTCCTACTCCAGTACGTGGGTAGGCCTGTTTTTCATCTTCAACTATGTACTATGTGTTGAGTTTAATCGTATTAAATCAGTGGAGTTACAGCAAATGAAATACTGTCTTGTCCAGGGGTTTTGTTGTGTAAGCTTAGAAACATTGTGGTTTTAGTGTTATGCTGTTAGAATGACTAAAATCTATTACAGTAGAGTCATGGGATTTCAGTGATTTTTGCAACTCCATGCTTTGTTCTGTCCTTTTCAACTTCACCATTGCAAGTCCTTCACACACATCCCACCCAGTGCTGCTCCCATCCTCCATCGCCAAGGAAAGATTTATAATTCAAGGTAGAGGAGTCTCAAGAGCTGTGATTTTAAATGGTCTGTGACCAGGGAAGGTGAAACCTTGGCTCTCTGTCACTGTCTCCCCTCCAAGCCTTGGTTGCTCAGTCCTTTCTCACACCTACAGGGTGTCAGCATAGGGATGCAGCTGCAGAGAGCAAGAGTGGTGCCTAACGCAGGGGAGAGAAGGGCAAAAACAAAGGGGTGCTATTGAGCTCTCTTTGGCCTTGGGTTTTCTGGAACCACTTAAGAATGCAGTGTTACTGAGGAAGAGAAAAGGATTTGGAGAGTTACAGAGCTGAAGTTGGGGGTCCTTCATCTTCTTTCATCTGAGGCTTCTCCAGAGAAGCCCATTGCTTAGGTGTATTAAAGGTTCTTCTTTGTGACTAAAATTCTGTAGGGCTTCTAGGTATACTGAAGTAATTCCTTTGTTTTATGCTACTATTTATGTATATATATATATATACACACACATATACATGGAAGGCAAGAATCCCATTTGTATGAACCAGATACTTTGTTATGCTAACACATATTTTGTACTTAATGTGTACAGATTTAAGTGGTTATTTATATAAAATGTGTGAGAATAAATTCTTCCTCAGTTTGTCTGTTGAGACTTAAATTCAAGATTCTGAATTTTTATACACACAGCAGTTAATGATTTAATTTGTATTGGTGGCAGCTTAAATCCTGTCAGTGCTTAAATGGCATTGACTACTGCTACAGAAATACACAGCCATGAAATAAATCCCAAACTGTTATTAAGAAAAAAAGACAAACCAGCTTTAAATACTTACTTCCTCAATTAGATCTTAATCTTGTAAAGTGAGCTGCTTAAATGTAAAAGAAGAGTAAATAAACTATTCTTCTTACAGAATCCCTAAATCTATGTTTCAAAATGGAAATTTCATCTGAAATACTACTGTTACATTTGCGGATTTTGGAAGATTCAGGACCTTTTAAGCTGTCTTTTAAAAGTACCGTTTGACACATTTTGGAAAGGCGTAATGAACTTCTGTTGAGGGCAGTGGAATTTAGAGGTGTTCAACACTATCAAGATTGATGCCAGAAAGAGTGCAGTCTTTTAAGTGGTCATAATGGAATTGAATCTAGAAGCCCCCCAGTTCTTTTCTGATTTCTTTCTGAGGCATATTTCTTATAGGAGCTGTTTTTCTTCTAGCGCATCATTATGTATTTCAGGGATTGTGCTGCCAGCATCATAGAGACCCAGAAACTGAAACCCACCTTAGATCATGTCACTGCAGTGATTGCTAGCTTTTAAATCTGCAAAGAAGTGAGAAGAGACTTTGGAGAAAAATACTCATTATAATAGGGACATGATACGTACAGTCCTCTTCACACTGCTGAATCACAGCACCCAGTTAAACCTCTGCATAGAGGTTAATTGTTGATAGAGGGAGCAACAATTTGAATTATCACAGTGTCATAATGGCTTT
The DNA here is from genome assembly GCA_002631895.1 of Agapornis roseicollis. NCBI lineage: Eukaryota > Metazoa > Chordata > Aves > Psittaciformes > Psittacidae > Agapornis > Agapornis roseicollis. The sequence goes on along the minus strand of NDXB01000555.1, from coordinate 22,645 downwards.
CAGCTGCTCGCCTGAACCTGCTTGTTGTCTACAGTCAAAAAAAATGCTAAACCAGTAATTTTCTTCTATGAGAACTCAATGTATGAAATTTTAACCACACAGAAAGTTTGAAATGTCAACTTGATTGTGTTGTTTAGGTCACCTGGGACATGGGCAGATGCTAAGATGTTGTAAATGCATTCTTTCCCAAGAGGATGGTCAGACCCTGGCTTCCTGGGGAAGTGGTCATTGCCCTAAGCCTGTCAGTGTTAAGAGACATTTGAACAAAGCCCTTAACAGCATGCTTCAGCTGCACCAGCCTTGGATTGCTCCAGCATTTGGACTAGATAGAAGATGGTTGTTGTAGGTCCCTTCCGCCTGAAACAGTCTATTCTATTCTCACTCTTAACCAATGCTTTGTGGTAAACTCCCTAAAAGCTTGTTCTGTGACCACGGTCTTCAAGAAGTTGGTACTGTAGGTCTGGAAAGGTGGAACTATAACCTTTATATGCAGTAATGTAGCAGAAACCATCCATTGTTAAGTGAAACTGTTTAATTTGTACAGTGCAGCCATGATTTCTGCTGCAGCTGTTTCTTCCTTGGATATTGAAGGAAGATTGAAGGTTCAATATAGTCAGCACCATGCGCATCGACACAGCAATGAAACAGATAACCAGTTGTCCCTGTCTATCCAGAGAGCACACTGGTGCAAATCTGAAAGCTTTTTTCTCCGCTTGTGTATTGGGTCACCTAGCAACATCTTTGAAGCGGGCAGGAGGATCCCTTCATTGTGGGTCACCTTTCTGGTAATGACACAATCTGTACCTTTAGTACATGGTGTTTTAAATAACTGTCATGAAGCAACAACAATGACCAGCCTAATGCAGAAAAGGCATCCCTTAGTTACTTTTAGGCTGTAAATGGCTTTGTTCCAGAAAAAAGTTGCCAATTTTCACTTCTTCATATAGATATTTAAATTTGAATGTTGCTCTGTTAGAGGTTGTTTGATGAAGCAAACTGAGGTTTGACATAAATCATAAAGCAAACTCTTGCCTTATTTTATCAATCTAAATATTGTAATATCAGAATAGTTCTGCAATCACTGATGTCAGTTTTTTCTCAGTGATGTACCTGTAATATTGAACATAGTATCATCTTAATAATGCTGACTTTATTCTGCCTACTGTCTTTGAGCTAGCTGCTGTACTAGGTCTGTAGTGCTACCAAAAGATAGATATGCATAGATAGCTTCTTTTAGTACTGGCCAAAGAATAAAATGGGTACTATAAACGTTTTTAGTCCTAAATGTTTCTTTAGGAAGGATATAGCAGTTCATGTACTTGTTGATTAGTTTGGGGTTTTTAAACTGTTCTCAAAGGTATCGTTACTCTAACAAAATTTTAATCAAGTCTTTCAGAGGCAATGTTGAATATTAAAAGTTAGTAGTTACTGGTTACAGCGTGACTTCGTTAGTATACAGGAAAATCATTCTGTAGTGATTAACATCTATTCGCATCTTGGAATGCATTATGGGCTCTAAATTATCATAGAAATTAATGCAATCTTCTTAAAAGGGCTTAAAATATGGTAATAGATACAGCATACTAGCACCTGCAGCTCAAGGTACCGAAGTTATTAAAGTTGGATATAATTATATTTATTTTGCAAGCATCTAAATGAGAGGGAGAATGAGAAACAAAGTTTAATAAAAATTTAGAAGATAGGCACTCAATTTGAACTCAATTTAGATTTTAAAAATTTCTTTAACACGTGTATCACTATTTCTGATGTGCGTGACATACTTTGTCTATTCAAAGTTCAGAACCTGAGACAGAATTGTGACATTCCTTGTACTGACTTCATATTAGTGAATTCAGTCAACTGGGTTGCTTGTCATTTGCACCATTAAATCAAGGAGGAGAGAAATTTGTTACACAAGTTTAATTTTTCAAGTCTACTGCTTTTTACCTGTGCGTTGGGCTTGTGTGTTTTTAAGGGTCACTTGCAGATTAATTTTGCAGTAGTCTGACAGAACGAAATGGAAAATATGAAAATCAAAATATGGGAGCTGATTGCAGCTTAGTTTCTGGCTTGCGTCTATGCAGGTATCCTATAGGGATAGACTAACAGTGAGCAAATCACTGGTACCTCCAAATGAGCAGATGTGATTGACTTGGGGCTGATGGGCTGTAGTACTTTGCGCATTTAGAGAGGCACTACATGGATAAATCGGTGTTTGGGACTTGGCTTCAGCTCGCATTCACAGAGCTAGCCACAAAATTAAAGTGCTTTCTTGCAAAAAAAAGTTATTATATTCCAAATGCAAACAAAAAGAAATAAATGTATAATTCCAGTGAATATCTGTGACATAATAACTAAATATCTCCTTATTCCTTATCTTCTTATTCTTTAGATGTTTTATTGAATGAATCCCTGCCTATCTTTAAGATAACAAGAAGACATGCTGACATTTGATGCAAGTGTTCATTGTGCATACAGTGAAGCGTGTACAGCACATTAAGTGCAGAGTTAGAATGCCAAGAGAGATTTACAGATAACAGAAATTAGCAGAAAATGCTTCTTATTATCAGTAGAGAAAAGCTGTATTTTAAATGACAGCCAGATGCTTGTTTACTATGATTATAATGTTAATGGTAATATTCTGTTCGCAGTTCTGTGTGAAGAGCAGCTACCAAGGTCATTGGGAATTCTGGGAGACTTTAACCCCTACCTTTTCCCTTTTTTTCCCTTTAATTTTTTAAGGAAAATGCTGTCTGCTCCTCACATGCCAAACAGTATGAAGTGACATTAAAATGCTACCTACTTAATGAGGGGGTTCTTTTGAGTTTGGGGGGAAAGGGGTGTTGGGATATGTGTGTTTTGCTAGACATGGTACAGGGAAGCAAAATCTTTATGGTATCATTGGATTACCATTCATCAGTACTTCAGTACCTTTGTTTCGATTTTCTCAACAGTTCTGTCAGCACTACATGCTTTTAAGCATCTGTTGGTATTGTACGATGATCTTAATGAGATAGAAAAACAAGATCTGACTGCATAGGAGTGAATTCAGAATCTTTTTGTCCCATTTGGAACGCAGTTAGAATTACGATTTAGTCTTTATAGCAATATCTTTGCCCAGCTGTAACACTTGAGATTTACTTTAGGTTTAAGTTTCACACTTAAAGCAGTGAAAGAGTAAATGGAATAAAAATGGAGGGATTGAGAAAAGAAACCCAAGCCAAGTGCTCACGCACACCCTGCCGCCAGCAAACCCAGAGCCCCTCGGGACAGTCAATAAGGAGTGTAATTTCTAATTCATTCAGAAATTGGAGTAATGGTTTCCTAAAGTGAAATGATCAAATCCAATAACTAACAGTTAGTCAGGGCAATAATAATGGTGTTTGTGTCTCTTTTAATTGGCTTTAACCTTTCCTTTTGTTTGGAGCTATTAAAAAATTAAAGGGGAAAGTATTTAGAGAGGCAGATTTATGTTAGCTCATGGCTTGCAGTGGTTTAATGAGGTCAAAGCAATAAAGACTCAATAGATCCTAAGGTCTGGATGATGGATCACTGTCTTGCACTGCTTATTCACACTGTTGTGCTCAAATCTTTGGATTGTTGTTTAAATATGAAAATATAGATTTCTACAGTTAGGAACTATTCTCAAACACTTTACTCTTTCTCAAGATAAACATGAACAAGCGAATTGAATAAAAATGGAGGAAGTTTTGCTTCTTGGCAAGAGGAAGATGAAAGTGGTTGGGTTAGAGAAAATGTTTTAAAGTGCTGTTTTGAAATAAATAAATAAATGCATGTGCACACGTGTGTGTGTTTAAATCTACTCAGGGTATTCAGGCAAATCTCCTGTAAAATGATTATTAATCTTATGTAGTAAAGTTATAATGAGGATTTAGCAACAGCTAAATGTTCCATTTTCCTGCGCATGTGGTGGATAAGTAAGTGCTAGTTTCAGTGGAAGTGAGGGTAGTAATTATTGCCTATTGATCTTTCCTTAATGGCTTAATTTATTGAAAGTGGGGGTTTTTATTTGTTTTGGTTAAAATCTACAGTGCATCAAGCTTATGATTGAAGGATGAGCCTTAGGATTTTTCAGTCTTATTTTAGTCCTTATTTGTTCCGTTTCTTTTCTATTGGTCAGTTTTATTCCCTCAGAAAATATCAGTAGCTATCAGAATGTGGACAAGCAGCAAGTCCCCTGGTTCACATCCATACATGCATTACATTTTAGATAGTGAGCTGCAGTATCTAAAATAGGGTTGGTGAAGATGTGCATGGTTGCTGACTGTATTCCTAAGGGAAACTGAAGTTACTTAAGGCAGGAATTTAGCTTCTTTTCCACCTAGGAGCACTATGAGTAATAAACCCCACGTAGTTCTCTTCACTAACAATAGCTGCACATTCACAAGAGAAAACTCGCTATAAATAAGATAGGTTTTACTTTCTGTGACAAACAGCTATAGTGTTGGAAGTTTTATTAACAGCTTATACTTATATATTTTTATGATACTTTTAAAATAGTGAATTATGAACAATTGAAAATACCCTCCAGCTTAATTGAGAACCATTATGTCAAGTAATTGCCAGTGATTCCAGAAACAGCTGTTGTTCTCTGGCCTATTAACATAATTTGAATTTTTTATTGCAGTTCATAATTATCTGTTGGAGTTAACAAACAGTCCCATTTCCTGAAGTGTTTAAGAACAAAAGCCTCAAATGGACCGGATAGTGGTGTATTATTTCTATTAACTGACCTTGCTGGAACAGTTTTATACATCAGTTTTTTATGGGGTCATGACTTCCGGTAGGAGTGTGGATTTTCTAGTTTTCATTTCATTAAGTGTAGGGAAAATGGCATCTTTTAAAGCTGTCTTTGACTCCTCCTTACATATCTCCTCCATTTAGGCCTCAATACTGCTTTTAGCATGGCTTCCAGGATAGCTGGAAAGAAGCACCATGATTTCAGGCTTAGAGATTTAACAGTTTTTATCTGTTCACAGTGGCGTTAGCAAAGATAGAAGAAACTTGACCCCCACTTAGATTATAATATTTTAAGATCAAGACTTCTTTTCAGTTCTGTGATTTTAGTGAAAACAAGCTCCGTGTCTATCTCTTATTTCTGTGTACTGCAATAACAGAAATCACTGAAACTCATTGTGTTATTGCTGGTTTTCTCAGCAGATGATCACAAACAGCATTCCATCATTTGTAATATAAAAGCACCCAGTGACAAAAAGATCTCCTAGTCGTTCCTTTTTCTGTCATTCCTCCTTGTAGAAATCATTTTAAGCAGGTTTTCCTTCCTCGAGTGTTTAGACCTTAAGCCTTCAGGTAATCTTCTCAATTAGTCCCTGGGGCTGTAGAGAGACAAGAAAGTGCAATTCTCATAGCAGCTAAAATTGCAAGTTCAGGTTAAAATTAAGGTTTTAAGCAATCAGGTATTGGGGGGGAAGGGGGAAAAAAGAGGATAGGAACAGATAAAAATCCTGGACTTGTGGTTAATGGTAAGGATAGTGAAAAATGTGATCGACTTTTCAGAGAGAATTGTAACTTACTCTTCCTTTGTAAGCCTCTGGCAGGTGATATGTCAGGCTGTGCATGCTGCTTCTCTCTGTATCGATCCTTTCCACCCTACTGACTTCATCTACATTTCCATGAAATCCATCAAATGTTGTGTTCAGTCTGTGTAGGGCCCTAACAGAAAGTCTGAGATTTGGAGGACAGAGGGCCCGGGGGTGAGGGCAGGCAGAAAGGGGGCAATCTTCCAGGCAGTTTCACATAAGCCAATTGCTTATTTAGGGCTTTTAGCTATCAAATAACTTCACTCCTCATTTATTGCTTCTTTCTGCAGCAGAAACATTTTACATTCCCTTTCACATTCATAATCAGAAACCATATACCAGTAAATTGGTGTAACTGTTGGGAAAAAGGGTGTGATGAAAAGGCAATCATTACTATGGGCAAAGAGAAACAGTTCAGAATCAGGTGTAGGGGCTTTGGGGTTTGTTGTGGTTGCTTTTATCTTGGAAAAGATGTCTCCCTACTAGATTGAAGGGTCCCAGCTGTAGACCTGTGGTCCAGACATGAGCTGTCTACAAGCTTGAGGAACTTCTTCCATAGAGCTGAGGACTGTAAAACTCGCATGCATGCCTTGCCAGCGGCGAGGTTTATATTTGCATAAGCCCACAGCCTTCTGAGCATTAGAATGGCATTTTGTTTTCTTCCAGATGCTTTAGGTATATGAGGTGGAGCGAATGGTAAATTTCTTAATATGTAAGTGTTATCCTATCATTGAAAATGATAAAATAAATGGATTGTCATGCTTTAGTGTAGGAGGCATCTTTTTGAAGACTAGGCAAGAAAATCATTATCTTTTGTCATTAGTTAAGTTTAAACTAGGAATCTGAAATTGTTATACTACTTTTATGATTATTTTACTGTGGGATACTGGCTGTTGTTACTGAAGCATATACTTGCATCATATTGGCATGAGTCAGGCTATCTGATTTTTGCCTTGCAGGAAATACATTTTTATTTACAGCTTGCTGGCTTGTTGTTTGCTTTGGTTTTGGGGTTTTTTTTAGGTACATCAATATAAAGTAAAGCATACATCATCCTTCTCATGAGTAATGAGAATCTTTTTCTGGAAATAATTCAAAGGTCAACTCTTGGTAGGGTTAAGGTTAGGGCACCACATATCTAGTATGCCTAAACATATTCTTGTGTGTGAAGGTATAAATCTGTGTGTGTTTATATACTATCCACATCTGTGGTATACATCGAACTCTCATGTTATGTGGATTTTTTTTTTAATGCCCTATTGCAGCAGTGTAAAGGAAGATGCATAAACTGGGGACTGCCTCAGAAGGTTCACCTGCAGTAACCCCCCTGGTGAGGAGAAACAGCAAGAGGGTTTTGCTTCTTAGGAGATTAATGTTCTAAAATGTTTATCACTTCTTCCTTTATAATTAAACTAGTGCTTATCCAAAAGATAAGCTCTAATTCCTTATCCAAAAGATAGTGAAACATTATAGTATCGTGCATTACGTTGGCATAATGTAAGGATTTTTAAATACTGCAAAGGGTAGGATTGGTGATTATATACACCTTATGATAAAGTTGCTCTAATGTTCCATCAGACTGTGACTCCGTCATAGGTGATTTATGTATTTTATCATATGTGCTATAGATTGAGAAGATATTAGGTCTCATATTAAATTACTAGCAAATGAGCATGGATGTTCCAGTCATGATGTGTTTTAAGTTGTTAACCACAGGCAAATTTGAGACTTTTACCTCAGGCATCCTCTTGAGTAATCTGAGCTCGTTTCATACTTTTAAAATAGCCGTAAATTGTTGACCAGAGAAGGAACTGATATTTTTTTTTTCTCTTTCAAAATCCATTCATTTTCTAGATATATGTGTATAGCAATTTATTTTCTATCATGTATATATATGTGCAAGAAAATAATACATAAAAATAAGTATAAAATAATATGTATATATTGTATATGCTAACATATGTGTACACCATTGAAATTGTGGGGGATTGAATGTCTGACACTTTTGCATCATTTATAATTAAAAAGAGGACGAATGAGTAATCTTATTAATAAGAACAGTAACTTTATAATTATCTCTTTGTTATTAAAAGAATATGTCCTCTGTTACTCATCTGAGATTATTACTTGTGCCATCTCAGAGGTTGATCTGACTTGCATTTTCTTTTGTTGCTGTTGTACATCATTGGATTTAGTGTATATGGATCTAATAAATAACAGATTAAACTGACTAAACTGTCATCAGTTGTAGCACACAAATGCATGCAGCAGGTATTTAATTGCTGTTCCAGCTCAGAAGACAATAGTTTTATGCTCCATTGTTGTGGATGATCATGTAGCTGATTTTGCAGTCCATGGTGAACCTAAGCACTGGAATGGCGTAGTGCACAGTAGCAAAGTTACACAGGCGCTGTTTGTAAAGTCAGGTCTTACTGTGCAGAAACAAGTCAGTTTTCAATTATTTTTGTTTCCTAAGTGTTATGCACTATAAATGTATATTGTTTCAGTTGTACATCAGGTATATATTGCAAAGGAAATTGTTCCCACCTTCTTTCTCTACCTCACTGCTTACAGATGGTGCAAAGGTAGTGCCAGAGTTAGGCATGATGTGACCTGGGGTTGCTGTGGGATTGTTTCATCTGGATATGAGAGGAAAGCTGTCTGTATGGAGCATAGGGCAAAATTTTTAGTTGGGAGAATTGGTTTTCCTAATACTTTTATGTGTGACATGCAGTTATTAACACAGAAGTTGGTCTCCTTCTTACCTTAAAATCACAGTGTAAATGAATGAGTTGAAATAACCATCAGTTATGTTCAGACAATTTAGAAGTTGCAGTAATGATGTGGACACCTGACTTCAAGCAAGGCTGAAGAAGTAATAATCTCAGATTACTTAAGTACTTCTTGATGTTCTCTGTCTCCATTGATAGACAGCATTTTTGACAATGAAAGCATATGCAGTTATGTTTCGTTCATCTTCCCTGTTTTCTTAATAAGCTTGCGGCTGAGTTTAGCTACAACTTCAAGCTTGAGCGTGGCATTTGGGAAAACCAGAAAAAGTAGTATAAATGTAAATGTGAAAAACTACAGCTCATTCTGGTTTTGAAATTGTTGGTGTGAAAAGAACTCAACAGTGTTTTATTTAAACAAGGTCTGCTGCAACCTTGATTGACTTGCAGTAAATTGCCTGGTACGAGAGGCAAAAGGAAGTGGATAGAAAAATGGCAATCAGCACCAAATGTTTCACATACTGATTGACAAGCACCAGAGATGTGCTAGAGTAAGATAAATTGGCTAACAGAGCCCATCTTGACAGCTTCTGAGATGGGAAAATTGTTCCTGTTAATTTGCTGCTGGGACCTTGTCATTTATAGGGATATATATTTGAGTGCCTTCTAATGGTGTAAACAAACTTTGGATTCCTAAGTAGCATATTTCAGCTTCAGTTGCTTTAATTCTTCTCTGTCCATGTATTTATAAGCTGTAGTTATAAAGTGCTTTAAGATTGAAAAAATGAGAGAAACTGTCATTATTTTAAAGATACAGTTTATGGTGAAATACAGCATAGTACATTCCAGCTATTCTGTAGCCTGTTTGATTTTCTGTGGGGCTTTTTGCTTTACCAAAAGGCATGGAACAGAGCCCATTTGTTTTAGGGGAAGAACATATATTTTTATTCCTTCAGTTTTCACAACTTTAACTGTAACTGTAATGAAAAGTTTTCTTACCTTTTCATGTTATCTAATTTTGTGCTTGCAAATGCCTTTTAATCATGTTACAGGTTTCCTTGGTACTGCAGAGCAAAGCTCCCTTTTCCACAGTCTTTCATGTCTGTGATGTCTTTTCATTAAAAGGAAATTTTATCTTTTTAATTTCCTGTACTGTTCTCTCAGAGTGCCATTAATTACAGCAATACACAGCAATAGTAAAAGAGTTAATGGGCTGATAGCTCCTGGGTTGCAGTCTCTGCTCAGAAAGGTCTTATTTTGGCTAAATCTTTTCATATAAAGTGACATTTGATATAAACATTCTCACTTAAGAAATCAACATTTTCCAGTCTTCATGGACAAAATGAACAGATTCCTGTATTCATTTAAGCTGTGGCCCACAAACAATAAATGATATTTTCTTTTCTTCCATACTTTATATTCTCTTTCTTTATTTGAGTCTGCTTCTCAAATTTTGAACTGGAAATCAGCTTTACAAAGGTGGAAATCTCTCGATCCTTATTCAATACTGGGAGCAAACAAAGTTTTATCTGCCCTTAAGTTGCTCATTTTGAAGTGGTTTAGTAGGTTATCCATAATTCTGTATTTAGATATTTTCTGTATTGCATGTTTTCTTCAGGGACTAGTCAGTTCTGCCAGAAGACATCAGAGAGATTTTAAAGGGCTAAATAGGCCTGGCTCCTTATGAGTGATGGGACTTCACTTCCCCCTTTGATTTTGAACTTCAATTTAGCTCCAAGCTGTATTCCTAAGACCTGAGCACAGTGGACCATCCAGAATTAAATGAACAGCAACAGCCTGGTATTCCAGTACAGAAAAGACTGCTGTTGGGGGAGCATCTCTCTGTGCAAAGCTTTTTAGGGCTCTAGGGTAAAATCCTGGCATGCTGAAGGCAAAAATAAGATTTGTATTGACTTTTATGGAGCTGAGATTTCACTGAGGTTTGCTATTTAATGGTGGGATATTCATTTTTGAAGCAGGATCTGTTACAGGGCCTGGTAGCTTCTTGTCAGGGAACACAGCTATTCAGTGTAAAATATCCTAAGAGTCTTAAACATTTGTAGCACCCAATAAATCTTTAAGAAAAAAAGAAAAGATGTTTAGTTGCCTGAAGATGAAGTTAGACACAGGGAAGTTAAATGCATACATGCTTTTGTGCATTGGAAAATCACGCCAGTATCATACATGACTGAAAACTCAAGCCTTTAGTTTCCTTATACATCCACAGCTTCTACAAGTTTCCATACAGCTTGTGTAAGAAATGTGAAGGTCTCAAAAGAAGAAACTAGATGAAGAAAAATGTAAATGTCAAGGTAATATCATGTAAATATAAGTATCGGTATCAAGAGTAATGGAAGATGAATTCCCATCACACTTTTCTTACTGCACCTTAGTATCTCCCAGCACTGAAATACAAGCATGTTTAGAGTGTGTCACAGCTGTTGTTCAGCACTAATTCAGAAGCGCATTCTACGCATATTTAGAAAGTAAATAAGAACACTGTATTCAAACTATAGGTGTAACTAACTAATGGAGACTTTAATAACCTGAAGCAGAGTTAACCAGAATACAGCACTGGCACTGCACTGTATGATACAGCAGGTTTTAGGTATAGTGTTTAAATTTAGCCATATACCTAATATTGATCACATGATCTTCATTTAATATTTGTCCACCAGAAATTAGAGCTGCTTTTTTAGTAGGTTGCAAAGAGTTAACACAAACTCTCTAATCATTATCCAACTCCCACCAGTTAGTACTATCTATATCTGATTTTTCACAGAGTTTGTTAAATAATTACAGGTTGGAGTTTTCTCATGTTTGTACAAGGCAGCGTTATCTTTCCCACCTATTAGTGACTCTATTAGTGACTCTAGGCACTTGAGTCACTCAGTGTTGCAACATTCCTGGAAATAAATTTCCCTAACAGAAATAAAGGCAACATCATTCAGGAGGATATGAAGTGGAGGTGGTATCTGTGGTTGTTGAACACTATTTAGGATTTCAATAAAATAAGGTGAAGATAAACAAGAGGTGTTTGGAAGGTAGAAACAGGTTTGTAGCACAGCACAATCTAAACTCTCTGTCACTAGAATAAAGATCAAAACAAGTACTTGTAGATTGATCTAAGGAGGTAGAGTTCACAGGGTGCCTGGTAACTACCTACCAAGGGCCTTATTACAACCCTTCCATTAGTGGAATTCCCTGGCATGAATGCTTAGCTATAAGATTGATAAATAGGAAATTCTATATCTTCTCAATTTCTTTTTTAAGCTGCAGATATCACTAAGTTTCTATAAAGGTGGAAATTTGGTCATAAATGATGATGCCTGTGAGTCTTCCAATGAGTTTCTTCTAAATACATTCCTAATCTTAGCATGTTATTTTTGTCCTCCAAGGAACAGGCGGTTGATGAGTTGTTATAATTTAATGTTAGTTATAGTCAGCTCAGTAGAACCATTTTTAGGGAAGTTGAATTGATGCAAGCTCATGTGAGTTATGCTCATGTGGGTTTTTCTGTTCCTTCTTGCTCTGACTTTACTGGCTAACTCGGAGGTATGGTAATATTAGAGCAGACATTTTGACTTTATGAGCGATGGGGAAAAAAAATCATTGAAACAAATTACTGTTTTCCAGCTATGAAGGTATCAAACATATGCCAAGCAATCAGCTTGCTAGTGTAATAGGTTCATGAAGGAAAAGAGTTTTCTAATCTTATTCACTGATGTTTTTCCCAAGACAGCAACAGCTTTTATAAAATGAGGCTTATAACTTCTTATTACAGAATCTAATCTGCCCAAAAGACATTGAACAGCTGCAAACCCCTCACATCTTCTAGCTGTAAATTGTTTTTATTATTTATCTTTGTTTAACTAAAAAAGAAAGGGGCATCAGATGATTTAACAAGACAAGAATTAAGTGACATTAGCTTTTGACAGCAGCAAATTATTCCTTTACATTCTGAATTGGTTTAGGTAATTTTTTAGTCATGTATGGTATGAATTCTGTAAAACTGATATATTTGGTAGGTGGATTGCTTGGGAAAATTAATTTAACTTTAACACTGAAAGTCAGAAGAGAGGTGATTGATTTCCAAGTTAGCCTTATTCTAATGCATAGATTTTAGTAATAATAGTACCTTGCATTGGTACAGTGATTTTCATATTCAAGCATTACACATGGGCAGTACTTCAGGAAATATTAACCACATACAGAGGTGAAATGGTTTAAGGAAGATACAAAACTTGAACAAGCCTGTCAAATGGATCCATAATAAAACACAGAGACCAGGACTGGCTGGTTCTTCTTCATTCAACCCTTTTCTATTATCTACAGCTCTGTAATTACATTCCTAGGTGTGCAGGTAGCTGGTTCTATTTCAGAGGACAGGAAGAGGAATCTGTTAAGTATGAATATATTTTAATGTTGGGCTTTGGTTTTTTTTATACAGAAATAGGTTGCCATTTAATTTGTTTTTTCTATCACACGTAACACCTTATAAACAATTTCTTGTCCTGCTGGCAAAGCCTAACTAGAACTACAACAACGCTAAAGCACTTGAGACTTCATGTATTACTGTCATGAAGAATCTAGGATTATTTTGTTTTGTCTGGGGTTTTCTTGATTTATCTCTACCACCAAACCCTCCTACCCCCCATGTCCTGTAAGACTGCTGGAAATGAAAATATAAATTATAACGTGTACCTAAGAAGAAATAACTTTGAATTGTAGGGTAGCTTTATCTAAGCAGCATTTAAACTTACCGACTACAGAAATGTTGTACCCGCACAGGTAAGAGCATGATTCCTAGGATCATATCTCTTAAACAAACGCTCTATTGGCTTGTACAAGGTGAATTTAAGTCTTCCAAATTTTCATGAAGGAGGTGGAGATTTTGGCAGGCAGGCGTTAATTTCTTGAGTGCCCTTTTTCTGAGGGATTTGGTCACCTAAGAGATGATTTTGCATTTTGGTGTTTCACAGAAGCCTGGATGTGTTTAAGAGAAGAGGTATATCCATTGTCCGCTTGAGAAGGGAGGGAATGGATGTTGCTTGCACTGTTTGTCTTCAGTATTATCTTTGGAGTTCTTTGCCAACAAAAATGCTTTCCCTCACTCTGAATGCTGTGGGAGTTCATGTGCTGCTGATGTGATGGAGCTGTGCCTCAGCCACGCTGCTGCTCTGGGGAACTCTGACATGAGCCTTTCAATGTTCCACCGACCTTGAAATGAAAAAAACCTCCAAAAATAAAAGAAGAAAGGCCTCAGGGCTTCAGGGGCTCCAGTGAAGTCTTCTGAAGGAACATAGCAGCAGGGAGCAGAGCAAGCAATAGCCAACCTGTCATCCCTGCAATACTCAAAGACATAGTTGCAGGCATATCTGTCGCCTGCCCAAACATCTCCACTGTCTCTTACTGAGAGGAGGATACACAGGGTGTCAGTGAAAACAGCATAACTCTGCTCTCTCTGTGCCATGCTGGGCTCTGGTTTCTGAGGAGCTACTGACCAAAGATACAATCTTTGTACATTGATAGAAATTGCCTTTGGGGGCATATTCTTGCCTATACTGTACTTACTATTATTATTATTATTATTATTACCTGGGTTCATGCTCTCATTTCTGCGTTTTATGCATAACAAAAGGTTTGAGAAAACTTAGCAGGCCATGTCAAATGTTGTTCATTTTGTTAAATGGGAAGGATACAAATCATAGTACTGACTCCTCTTTGCTGGTTCATTGTTATGTACATCACAGGGGATGACTTACTGTATCTAGATCTTTTTTTGCCATTCTCTTCTCATTGTTTCAAAGCCACCTTCTGTCTTTTCCTGGTATGATGGCATCAACTTCATCCTCAGTTGCCCTTACTATCTGTTTTGATGAAGAGAGATACCCAAAAGACATCAATAAACAGGTCTGCAGGAGTATCAGCCCCATGCTTTTGGGAAGACCTTATTTTCTCTTTTGACTCTTTTGAAATAGACACTGTGAAAACCTTTAGAATCATAGAATCATAGAATAGGGTTGGAAAGAACCTTAAACTTTCTCTTATCTTGGCCGGTTTTGTTCATTTGTTGTTTTCAGAGAGATAGGAACTTCAGAAACCCTGGAAGTACCTTTCTTCTATGATAACTCTCTGTCACCCAAATCCTGATTCCTATCTTTCTTTTTTTGCTGTTTTGAAGCTTTTTTTGCCTTAAAGAAAAAACAGTTTAGGCAACAGAAAACAACTTGGTGCTGAAGAAAATGATCACCGATTGTTAGATTTCATTCCCTCTTCTTAACAAGCATCATCTTGGGCTTTTGGTTAGTATTTTCGACTTGAAATGCAGTCCGATAAATACAGGGTTAGCAGAGACCTCTTTACAGACAGGCTAGCACTGCTGCTTGCTAGAGGAGGTGACTATTGGTGTGTTTTGTGTCTCTCCTGAGGGCTAGCAGTACAGGCTGCTTAGCACTGGGAAAAAGGACTCTCCCCTGGGAGAAGCTTTGCCTAGGCTCCGCACTGGCCTCCAGTGTGCTGACGTACAAATGCCATTTTAGCTACATAAATAATAGATGCTGCTACTGTATGGGAAATGGGTGATTTTTTCCTGTTGTCAGTTACCTGTGGTAATCTCATCAGTTACAAAATATTTATATTCCTTATTCTAGTTATGACAATACCTATTTATTAAATATGGCTGCTTGGGAGTACCCAGCCCATTGGCAAGGTGTGCTTTGCACACATATTTGATGGAAAGCAGGCTTTTTTTCTGGCAGAAAGCAATTATTCTGGGGAGGAATAGGAGAGGCTGCTGAATGTGCTATACCTCAGGAAAGTTTCACCTTCATCAGCTGCCTGGATAATTTGTAGTGCTTTGCACTGCAAAAACATGCATCTTATGTTATTAGTTGTTTCCTGACACATTTAGCAACACTTCTCACTCCTTAAGTGAGCTTCACATTGCTGACAGTGTAGGTGCTTCAGCTGGGCTGACTTGGAAATGTGGTGAGAATGTGTTGTGTGCTGTGGGAGGAGGGCAGTGTGCACCACCCCTGACAGCAGGGTCCTGCCTGTGTTCCTGTACTGATTCCATTTGGCTTTCCAGCTGTTTCCTGAAGTCAGGGAGCAGAGAAGGAGGATATCTGATCCTTCTCTTTTATCATCTCTAGCTAATGTCCACCCAGTGCCATTACTTAGCTTTCCTTCTGTAATTTTAGTAATATGAGCAACACAGCAACTGCTCTTAATGGTGCTGCCCATCATTTAAGTCACTAACATAATTTTATGGGATTACTTTCTAGAGGGTTCTATACTTTGTATTGGTGTAATGTGAGTATCAGCTTCAATCAGTAAATGTCAAAATCTTAATTGCCAGTTAAGTGCTTTACATTTTCTGTCCTGATGGCATCAGTTACATCTCATCTCCTTTCACTTTTTACATCCCAGCTTCCTGCGCTAATCCTTTAATGCTGCTCCAGCTTCCAAGCTATTAAAAGAAACCCACACCAACAAAAAGTTAAAGTTTCCCTTCTTTCTTCAGTCTTGATGTGTTGGGGATTGCACAGTGAGGTTTTGGTTTGTGTATATCTTTGCTGTCTGAGTCCTGGTCCTCTTGACCAAAGCTATAGAACAGGCATAAGTGATTTTATTGATAGCAATACATGTGACTAACTGTAGGGTATTGCAGGTCATAGAATGGTTTGGGTTGGAAAAGACCTTAAGCTCATCCAGTCCCAACCCCTGCCACGGGCAGGGACCCCTTCCACTGGAGCAGGTTGCTGCAAGCCCCTGTGTCCAACCTGGCCTTGAGCACTGCCAGGGATGGGGCAGCCACAGCTTCTCTGGGCACCCTGTGCCAGCACCTCAGCACCCTCACAGGGAACAGCTTCTGCCGTAGATCTAACCTGAACTTCTCCTGTGTAAGTGTAAACCTATTACCCCTTGTCCTCTCTGGCATCCTTGTAAGCTTCCCAATATCCCTTCAGATATTGGAAGGCTGCTATGAGACCATTTATGTTTATTTTCTATATGAATAGTAGGTGGCCTAAATTAGAGAAGTACAAAATAGTTATATCTTCTTGATTACTAGCTGTTTAAAGCTGTTGAAACTTGATTTGCTTATAAAACCCTCTACACATAGGAAGATGCTTTCATAGCTGTAATTTGTCAACGCTGGTTTGGTAGGTGAACTCAGTGAGACATGCTGAAAATGTGTGGGGTTGAACAATCTACACAGATTTTTGCTACACGTGCTAACCTTGGAAGTGAGATTCTCCCGCTGCCAAAACCTGCAGAATTCCATTGCAGGTGCAATAAGCTTTGAAATCTGTATTTACAACCTCTAGGTTTCAGGTGTTTTCTAGTGATGGAAGTTTTAATGTTGAAATGGTTAACTTAGGAGGGTGGGCTGGCAGCATACAGATTGTGATCTTCCCCCTATCAAAGCTACTGGCAAAATGGCTGTTTGAGGAGTCTGGATTGGTCCTTCAGAATGCTTAAAATAATGTTCTTTTTTAGATATTTTGTATATATGTTTAAATGTGTGTGGGCAAATATATTTAAATATATGAATATTCATATAAATATATACACAATTATATTTCTTGTATGTTGTTGCTAGGTAGCAATACTATACTACATTATAGTTAGCTGAAACGTTACTTAGCAGCTCTTCAAGATGTAGGTTTGTAATGCATATTTACACAGGGACTGCTCATGCATCAAAACTCTTAAATTCTGGGTGGCCTTGTCACATTTGTTCCCTGCTTCCTGTCATGCACCATGGTGGAGTATAGAGGCCAGGGTTTCTGTCATGGTTTAAACCCAGCCATGCAGCTCGTTCACTCACTCAACCCCTCTTTCTGGCTCTCCCCCTACTCCTGGAGGGATGGGGAGGAGAATCAAAAGAATGCAACTCCCACAGGTTGAGATAAGAACAGTTCAGTAACTAAGGTATAACACAAATCACTGCTGCTGCCACCAATAATAATAACGATAAGGGAAATAACAAGGGAAGAGCATCTCACCAACCACCGACAGATAACTCACAACACCCCACCCCAACTGAGCACCGAACAAATACCTCCTCCAACACCCCCCCCCCCCCCCCCCCCCCCCCCCAGAGCACTCGCCCTTCCAGGTAACTCCCAGTTACATCCAGGGCGTGCCGTGCCATGGTATGGAATAGCTCTTTGGTCAGTTTGGGTCAGGTGTCCTGTCTCTGCTTCCTCCCGGCCTCCCCTCCTCCCTGGCAGAGCAGGAGGCTCACAAAGTCCTTGCTCAGAGTAAAACATTCAAGCAGTAACTAAAACCATTCCTGTTATCAGTTCTCGAAAACATAGTGCTGCACCAGTTATTATGAAGAAGGAAAAGATGACTGCCACTGCTAAACCCAGGACAGTTTCACACACA
Source organism: Agapornis roseicollis (assembly GCA_002631895.1). Taxonomy (NCBI): domain Eukaryota; kingdom Metazoa; phylum Chordata; class Aves; order Psittaciformes; family Psittacidae; genus Agapornis; species Agapornis roseicollis. The sequence goes on along the minus strand of NDXB01000555.1, from coordinate 4,959 downwards.
CACAGGGGCTTTATTCACCCGCAGAACTCCGTAGGTCCTTCACAGGAACAGGAAGGGAAAGGGTATGGAAGGTGTGTCTCAAGAATCCTTCAGGAACTGATAAGCACCTTGCTTCTCTTCTTTGATTGTGTCTCTTATTTATGTATATTAATGCTTGCAGTGATTGCAGGCAATCCTTTTTTTATTCCTTTTTTTTTTTTTTTCCTGTGATGAGTTGGGGTCTTTCAGGCTAGCAGCAACTGGAGCATCTCTTTCCAAATGTGTTATTGTGATTAAGGTGAACAGAGCTCCTCTTAGCTATCTCACAAGTGTCTGGGCTTGACACTGTCTTCTCTGTCACCCCATTGCCACGTTATTCCATGACCACGTATGGCAGGCTCCACTGGTATCTTGTTCCTTGCTGTACCTCTCTCTGGCTATGAAGATGTCCTTAACAAGGAGATTATAGGAGTTCCTCACACCAATGTCTGATCTGCATCCTCAGCTTTTGTGGGTGTCCTCCTGAATATGGTGGCAGAGCTGTGGCATCATTACCAGCTATAAGCCTGGCTTGATTTTTAAATGCAGATTCTACAGCAGATTTTAAGCCTTAGGTACTTGGAGTGTAGCAGTAATTGAGGAATGGTTTCATAAAGGTTCCTGGGCTGATGAAAAAAGATCTGACTTTGGTAAAAACAAAGAAAATACAAGTTGAACTAGTAAGTCAATGCTGTCTGCTACATAATCTTAGGGGGGAAATGGAATATAAGTGACAAGATTGTAAGAAAGGCCCTTGCAGAATGAGATGCTGTGTGGCATGGGAGCCCAAAGATCTCTCAGATCAGAATGTCCTCCTGAGGGAGAATTATCAAGTTTCTCCCTTCACTCTAAGTAGTAAGATAAGATATATGTCAGGAGAAAGCAATAAAGGAGGGAGGAGGAAAAGGAGAAGCTTTTGTTGTTCTTGGCTGCCCTACCGATATTGTATTCAGCATCTGTACAAGTCGTTGCCATGCATGAGCATATCCAGTATGAACATGCATATGAACAGATACTCTAAGGAAGAGCTAATATTAATTTTTACTACTGAATTGTAATATAAGACTTTGGTTTTCCTTTCCAGCATGTGCACCTGGTTTAAATTTCTGTGGGTATATTACACATTTACATTGTTGCTGTCAATGGAAATAAGCACCGCTACACAGGGTTTCTGTCAATGCACAGCTAGACAAAAGTCTTGTTTGAAGAAAAGCAGACAGGAATTGTATATACTCCTATTTACGTTATGGATTTAACTTTCAAAGCCAGCAGTGTAGTAGAATTGTCAGTATGCTCTACAATACTGCAGGGATTGCAAGTCCTATTGTGAAGTGATGGAAATTTAGAATCATTTCAAGGGATGGGAGGTGTCACAATCCTACGACTGTAAAAGTATCTACACACACATTAATGGGTCTGGCAGAAAGCTCAGGTTTCTGCTACCTGGAAAGCTTAGTCTGTTATTTTAAATGGTACATTGAACTTGTGTGACCAAGATATTAGTATTCAACACTATGAATTGAACCCATTATTTCTAATTTAAGAGTATACAGTAACAAATAAATTGCATTTATCATGCTCTTTATGGCCTAACTGCAGTCCATTCAATTCTCTTTGGTACTTTCACAGCCATTCTCTCGACTGTAATACTGCAGATAGTTACCCTTTGGATCCATTTCCTAAGGCAACAAAGCTAAAGTGTCTCTCTCTGTTCCTCTTTTTTTCAGCTCGTTTCTTAACATGTTTTACAAAAGCTTGAGCCATTCCATGTGTTTCAGTGGCTGGGGTGGAAAGCCGTGCAGAGAGAAGCTCTGTCTGGAGCCCCACTACAGTACAGGAAAAGGCTGTAGTGGGAGTTTGATGTTTACAAGGTGTCAAAAATCATCTTGACGGAAAGATCAGAAATTCCCCAACCACAAGAAAAGTTTTAATCAGATTTAGCAGGTTGTGAGGAAATCCGAGCACAGGACAGTTCACAGTAGGGTTTGTGACTCGCAAACTTCTATAGTTTTCAAGTAACACGTGCTTATGGACCAGTGTTCCTCAGGAGCCAGTTTCCCACCAAAATAATGCCATGTTTTAACAACTTGCTACCTTCTGTTTCCTCTAAGCTACAAACAGAGCTGTAGTAATAAGACGTTTTATCTTGTCTTCAGGGATTTGGGCTGTATTGTTTCCTGAAGGGGTCAATGTGATCAGCCTTCCTGGCAAAAGATTTCTTGGGGGTTTTTTCATTTCTCTCAAAGTATTCTGCAAAACTGTTCCTAAATTTCCCTGAAACACCATATGCACATTGCACAGGAGAAAAAAATCTTTCTCCCTTCATCTCATAAGCTCACGTCCAACATTTTTAGGATACAGTAATAGATTTCCATAGGATACAGCAAATGCAGGTTGTGAATAATAAATTTTCTTCTTTTAGCTTCATAATGGTGAAGCAGAACCAGAATATCTGAAAATTAAATGCATGCAGTAGGCACAGTGTCATACCCCTGCGTGAGTTGGCTCAAACCTCAGCCTCTTTTCTTGTTTCTAACACATTGCAGAAGAATAATTAGGAATGGGTTTTCCTCAATCACTTTCCTTTAATATTTAGGATGTTCACTGTAGTATTTAGTAAGAATAGCATAATCATGAATAGTAACAATAGTTATTCCTATCATAGATATTAGAATTATTTCCTCATAAATGCAGTGAAATATTCAATCTATATTGAATTTTCTCTAGCATAAAAGACAGTAGATGGGGATTACCACAAAGTAGCTTAAGCCTATTTTTATCATATGATAACTTGGTCATTTAGTCTTATCATCTGTGCTGGTTTTGGCTGGGGTTTTGACTGAATGTGGGAACTGGGGAGTGGATTCCTTGGTTTGCCTTGCTTGTGTGTGTGGGGTTTGCTTTCCCTATTGAACTGTCTTTATCTCAGCCCACAAGTTTTCTCACTTTTCCAATTCTTTCCCTCATCCTGTTGGGGTGAGTGAGTGAGTGAGTGGCTGTGTCGTGCTTAGTTACCAGCTGAGGTTAAAGCACCACACTATCTATCTATGCAGTGCTAAAAACATGATAATAAAATAAGCAGAATAGTCACTTGTCTATCTCCAGGTACTTATTTTGTTTCAAACTTTTTGAAGGTAAAAAAATAGTTCATGCTATTTGCTGGTACCATGCAGAGAAAGGGGTTGGGTTTTTAGTATCTCTGGGCTCCTTTGCTTGAGTGCTGCTCCCGAGTATAATTTCTATGTGATGAATGGAATTCTTTATTTAATTTTCCTTTACTTTTTTCTGCCCTTTGGAATTTGATGTGCGCCTCATCCCGATGATAAAACCTTAGTGCAACTTATATAAAATTCCTATTAAAAAAAATCATTCTCCTTTCCCAAAATAGAAAATGTAACCAGGGAGGAAGCCAGTGTGTATTTGCTCTGCTACTGTTTCTTTAAGACTGATGGAAATAAGGACACACCATTTTATGTAGTTTTGCTGCGTTTTAACATCAGTAGCTAGCATGCAGCAGATCTCTCTGCCTCATAGACTTCAGCAGTATCACAGAGGTCATATTTTCCTATGTATAAATTATTCATGAACAATTTTTCCAATGCACTAGATAAACTTGCAGAAATCAGAATTCATGTTTCTCTTCTTCCTCTCATCTCTATAATCAGTCATAGTCTAACAGGCAATGCAAAAAAACTCTCAAAACCTGTATTCATCTGTGTGCATTTGATGGAATAGATTGGTATGAAGTTATAATTAATATAAAGTCATTAGAGGGAAGTTCACAAAAGTAAAGAATAAATAAGTATGAACATTTTCACTGCTGACTGAATGCCACTTGCTTATTTGACCCAAAATGTGTTGTTACAGTGGGCTGAGGTATGTTGTACACATTAAGGACTGGGTTTCAGAGCTGAAATTAAACTGTCTTGGTGAGCAAGGCAAGAAATTCTGCCCCTACAGCACCAGTGCAGAAAGAAATGACAGTGAAACGCTTAAGAATTTCCAGCCCATATTCCAGCGTAGCCCATTTCTTCAAATGGGGTAATTCCCTTTCAGTCCTGCTGTCCCCTATGCTTCCTGTCACATCCATCAATGGGTTTTGGAAAGATACACAATAATACAGAGGATCCTTAGCATGAAGATAGCTTTCATATGGTTCTTGATGCATGCCTGTAATCAACTCGTGTACTGGAGCAATTTCCCTGGTAAATAAAAAGAGATGATTACAAACACGTGCTGTATTTCCAGGAATTGGCTCATTGTAGTCACCTTTCCCATTGGTCTTATTTAGCAAAAAAACCCACCCTATTTCTGTAGAAATTCTTCTGGTAAAATCTGTAGACGATGCCCTTGCATTTTGCAGCACCTGAGGATGCAGCGTGGGGCCTTTGTATGTTGGCACCCGTGCAGAACCCACGCTCCCAATCCAGTGGTCTGCAGTTGCTCTCAGTTCACCAGCATCTGCTCACCTGATGGGTTACAAGCTGATGCTGTGCAAAGAATTTTGGAATGAGTTCACAGCCGAGCTGCTCACAATGCCTTGAATATGATGCAAAGGCACAAGTTTGTACCAGTGGAGAGATGATGTGGCTCTGCACAGCAGTAATCGTGTGTAACGATGGACAGTTACAGTGCAATTACTTAGCTGTTTGGGGTTTTTTTCATTACATTCATTGCTGATCTTTGATCCCTGTGTCCTCTTTCCCAGGTCGTCCCATTCCACCTACATCCTCGTCTAGCCTTCTCCCATCTGCTCAGCTGCCCAGTTCTCATAATCCTCCACCAGTTAGCTGCCAGATGCCATTGCTAGACAGCAATACGTCCCATCAAATCATGGACACCAATCCTGATGAGGAGTTCTCTCCTAATTCATATCTGCTAAGAGCGTGTTCAGGGCCACAGCAGGCCTCCAGCAGTGGTAAGAAAATTGCAAACATACGG
>NDXB01000554.1:6683-19144 GCA_002631895.1 Agapornis roseicollis | reverse complement strand
TGCAGAGAAAAGCAGAAATCATAACTTTTAAACACATTCTGAAACGTAACTTCATCTGATTTTCAGTAGTTAACTATATTTTAGCATATATTTTAGCATATATTTTACATTAAAAGAGACAAGTTTTATAGGCAANTTAGCATATATTTTAGCATATATTTTACATTAAAAGAGACAAGTTTTATAGGCAATGTGTTGACTGCAGGAGCAACTCCATCCTAACAATGAAGTTACTAGAAGCATAGATGAATTTGTGGGCAGCATCACACAGGGGTTCCAGCCAGGTGAGAACAGTCCTACCCAGCCTTCAAAACCAGAGCTTGTTTCACCACTGCATCAACTCCAGAGGTGCAGGGTATCCAACAACTGAGGAATTGATTAAAACTTGCAAGACTTCAGTTTTCTAATACTGAACAAGGCAGTGGTTTAGGAGCAATGATGAAAGCCTGTAGGACAAATACAACTAAACCCACCTCTTTTTACTGTTGAGCTACATTCTAATTTCTATGCTTCCACTGAAGTGCAAAGTATACTACATGGTTGTCATGAACTCCTAAACCAGAAGGAAGTCTGACTGCATTTGACTTAAATGCAGCAAAATACAAATTCCATGGCAGGAAGTGCACTGTAAGCACTAAACCAGAAAACGTAGGGGACTGGATTCTGCCTCTCAACATACAGCCCTAATTCCATGTCAAGCACATCTACATTACTATTTGAAGTTTTTAATGGTGGGGACTTCCTTGCTCAAAACACCTCTAATGCATTACTTAGTGTTTTACAATTTCTGAGGTAAAGCCCTTGCACATATTCCCTATTTATACAACAGGTTACCCTCAGCAGAATCAGAAACAAGCAACTCCATCCTACACACACCCTTAAATATGTTTCATTATATGCAGCAGGTTCTCTCTTGCAGTATTAGGGTCAGGTCCCGAGCTAGTGTGGACCAGGATTCTTGCATTTTGTTTTCTACTGATGCTAGAAATAGAGGCTAAATCCCAAACCCGCAGAGCACTGAGGCAACGTGGGAAAGAAAAGCACAGCAGGAAAAAGTAGAAGGCAAACAGTTCTTAGAACAGAGCATCCCTTCACAAACACCATTTCCATCTGAACAGCCAAAAGCTGGGGTGCACGTGATGTGTTTTCATTTGGTGCCCAGTGTTTATCTGATTGCCTGAGATTCCATTTTCATGGTCCAATTGCCTGAGTGCCAAGGTTTATCTCTGCTACTTTTGTGCCCATTTACTCAGGTTAACTTGGCATTTGCCTTCCTATGCCTGAAAGAAGTCACACTGAGAAGCTGTGTCACCCTTTTCTTTCTTAAAAGCAGGGAGGTGCTGAGAGTACCTGCTCTCCATGCCCTTGGATCTGAGTAGCTGTTAGCCACTTCATTTCCTACAGGCTTTTTTGAGGCTCCAGCAGCTGCACTGAGATATGAACAACTCAAACACAGTACAATTTAACAGGAATTCCCCTCAAATATTCAGAAACATCATCACTAACACTGAAATAACTTGTGCAAGCAGGATACCAGAATATTATATGGAAGTAATGCTGCTGAGCACCCAAGGCCGCTGCTCAGAGACAGGCAAGCGTTCAAACACTACTAGACTTATTGGGCTGTGTTATTGTCACCACAGCTTTATGCTTTGCCTAAGTTTACCAACACATGAAAAACACCAACCAAACCAACCAGCCGGCATGCAGTGAAGTTAGTGAAGCTGATCTGCTCTGTAATACAATTCTCAACGCCTACATTTTGCTAGGCAAGAACAATGCAGCATTCCTTTATCCACAGGTATCAAACTACAGTGAATTACCATTCAATTATGTACACCTTTAAAGTAATTCTCAAGTATTTAATAGCTATTCGGGCCCTCTGTAGTGCTGGTTCACGAGCCAGTCTACAGGTACTGAAAATTCTATTTTTCATGCCTTCCTGCCCAAGGCTGGGGTGGAAAGAATGGGGCAAGAATGAAAACCTGGCAAGCTGAAGCAACCAAGTTTCACAACCCACAAATGGATTCAAAGCCTGCTTACAATGCAGAAGGGTTATTTCAAACCCAAGCAGTGTTAAAGAACCACACCACAAAGACTCAGGAGCTTTCAATGAAGGTAAAAAGTATTTGCTTTTTAATATGCACTTCAGTCACAGTATCTGCTTTGAGATCATTACACCAGGTAACCTTTTCATTGTATTCTCAACATATTTTACAAGAGCTTGTCTATACACTGAAAGAGCAGATGCTAACTACAGGAATCCAACAACCTGTGCTTTCAGAGCAAAAATAAAGCCAGTGATCAACATTCTTTCCATCCACCTTTAGCAATGGTTGCTCAACACACCATTGTTAAATATGTAAAACCCATCACAATAAGCAAACAAAATCAAAGGAGAGATGCTGTTCTGGCATCCTTACCTAATGCCAGTAAGAAAATGCAATCAAAGTTTACTAAAACCATTTGAAGTTATTTTACAAACTGGTTTTAGGCAGTTTTCAATTTTCTGTATCATTCTGGCAAAACCCAAAAATCTTTAAGGAAATCCAATCCTTTAATGCCACTTGCATTAATAGAATAGAATACATTAAAAAGAGCAGCTATGGATCAGAACACACTGAAATGAAAACAGACCTGGTGTGCTGGTGGAATTTCAGTTGAAAGCTATATATTTAAAGACATTCAAGTCAAAAGTCAAGGAGAACTTGAGGGTTAAACAAGGTGTTAAGGTATTAACTGTGTGATAGCAAGTTACACAGTACACACACATACTTGTTTTTGCAGTATTTATTTGCAAGACTGTATCACTGAGATTTCTCCTTCAGCAATAAGTTATTTACTATGAGACAGTGTCTAAGACAATGGTGAGACATTTCTTGACAACTCAGAAGACAAACATACTGCAAATGTCCATGTCTTTGAAAATGAGAAACGGAGACAACAGCCTCCTTGCATCTTCATTAGCTAGATCCCTTCTCCTCTTTGGCAGCAGCAGCCTCCATAGAAGCGGCTTCCATATCTTTGCTTGACTTCTCATTCTCTTCAGTTTCATCCTCTTGAGGGTAAAGATCTGGGTATTTTTGCATGCATTCCTGCATGGCACGGAATTGGTCCACACAGTCTGATCCCTTTATTTCTTCTGTGCTATAGTGGAAACAAGAGAAGGCTGACTTGAACTGTTCCCCACAGGGACCACTAGCCATTCCACCCAGGCACGGGCAATTCCAATTGATATCTCCATTGGGCAATATCAATCCTGAACAAATAAGAGAGAAAAGAAGTTAAAGCTCCTTCCAAAAATGGATTTCATTCAGTGAAAGCTGCTAAAATACAGGTGTAAGTGGAAGTACTCACAATGCCCTATTAGTTCTGTAGCTTCAAAGGTGCTAAACACCTTCCACTTCCTGGCCAGGCTTTCTAGCTCTGATCTGTGTGATCCTTTACTGGGCACCAGTGAGATCAGTTCTACATCCACGCCTGAGCTGAGTCTTTCTCCCTGGACTTCAATCACTGAGAATATTCTAAGTAAACTTCAAAACAGTTTGAAGTCAAGACAATCCAGTTGCCAGACTCTGCAAGGGGAGCAAGCAAGCCTTAAAATATCATACAAGTTAGAAGAAATTAATTCCAGTATTAAGAGTATAATTCTTTTAAATCAAGGATGCAGTTTCCTTCTTGTTTTAAATGAACTCTAGAATACTAACCCACAGTATTCAGTGGGTTAGTTCAGTCAGTCTCCTTTTCAATCCTGAAAGTAACAGCCTCCTTAGCATGATTTAGTTAACCACAGTAATACTGTCATGTTTGATAGATCCTGCTTTATTTGGCAAGATGGATTTGCAAAAAACACTGTACAGAGATGTTCCTACTACAGTGTGCATCTTCAGTGGTCTGGAGGAAAAGCAGGACTACTGAAGAGAGGGAGATGGATGGCTGGTGCCAGATTCCTTTCTGTCATCCTGACATAAATCATCATGTTGGTCATACAATGTTTAAGAAATACAGCTTGCTTGGTAAGCTTGATTCCTATATTCCTCCTCACTAACGTCAACCAGTCATTTTAAACACTCATTTTTCTAATACTTCAGAAAGAAAAAAGAAATACATGAGGAGTTGTGCAATGTTCCTGAAAACACCACAGCAATGGAGTTACATGTAAAATAATCTGCTTCAAATATACTGTTCCTTTTGGAACCAGAACTGCTTTCTAAGCATGTGAATTAACAACAATGTAAGAGTTATGCCATAAACAATACGTTCCTGTGTATCACATGACATTGATTTGCACCTATTTGATCACAGAAATAGCATCAATTTTGGAAACCCTGCTTTAAAAAAAAACAAAAGAAAACCACAGATGAGTAAGACAAGCATTTCCTCATTGGTAAATACAGTAGCAAGCACACTTCAATGGCAAAACCCCTGTTCGCATCACAGAAGATGAAGACTTGCATTAGCAATCAACTGCGGACATCACACTTAGTCTCTCTTAGCTCCTGGGATCTGTTAATATCACAGATAAAGGCAGAAACAGCTGCATTTATGTCAACACTTGTCTTTGTACTTGCTGTGATGAAATCCCTCTGTTCTGAGAAAAGTTTGTCCCTGTTTTGTGACAAACATCCCAGTAACAAGTTTATCTGGCAAGGATTCACAGTGTAAGGCAAGAGACACACAGGAAGCAGGATTGAAAGGAACATCATCACTCATAAAGAGTCCTGTACATCTGACCGTTCATCAGGCTCTTTCTTAAAAGAATTAGGGCTTTGCTTCATTAGTCCTCTGGGGAAATGGTTTCAAAACTGTCTCCAAAATAAGATGCCAGGAACAAAAGTGGAAACACAGAGAAGGGAGAGGACAGCAACAACCTGTGTGTGTGATGCAATTCCACAAGCACTTTTAGCCAACTCTCCTATCATGTCTGTAATCATAAAAATTACTTCTCATGCATAAGGCTCACCACTGCCTTCTTCATGGAAGACTAATAAAATAAGAAATTGCTGAACTGATGGAGCAAAGATGTCAATGAAAACTAGAGCCTTTTAGCATTTAAATCCTTCCACGTGCAGCACAAGAGAGCAGAAACAAGGTTTAGAGTGAGAATGCTATTTCAATTTGCTGCAAACGAATTCTTGTTTCCATGAGCCACAGCTGTTAAGAGGCACATACAATGAACTCTGAGACACACTGCAATATGGAACGCTGACTTTGTCTGCATTCCCATTTCATGTGGTTTCACTTCTTTCAATGTTTTTGGCTTAATATATGCCATTATGATTTTGCCTACCAAAATCTTGTAACTTATTTGTTCTGTCAATGTCCTAGCTGATAGAAATAAAAAAGAATACTATATAACTTTATTTTCTTCCAAAGGAAACACAGCAGAATCTTTCCCGAGTATCTGCTAACTAAAGTAGACTGCTCAAAGACTTGTCTGAAGCAAAACGAAAACTAGCCAAAAACCCCAAATTACACATTTATCTCAAGTATGAAAAAGGTCCCTATAAAAAACCCCAAACCTCACATAAAAGTTTCAGCTGTATTATAAAACAACACTATAGAATAAATATATAAAACATCTATAGGTATCTATAAATGTAGATATAAAGCATCTATACAATGAAACTGTTCTTCCTCAGATATGACTGGTCCGTGTAGAGCACAGCAGAAAAGATGAAAAGAGTCATTAGAGTTAATTAGGCCACAGAAGCTGATGACTGGAGACCAGCTCTTCTAATCGAAGCAGAGGTTAAATCAGAAAAGCCTGCATGTTGCTTTGGGTGTAAATAAAGCAGTATTTATTTTTTAATATGGGAAGCAGAGCCCTGCCCGTGTGCTTTCAAATAAAAATCACAGGAGCTTCTGCACCCCCACGTATTCCAAAGCATTTTGCCCATGTCTTTCCTGCCCACAAACTTCACGACCACTAAATGTAACACTCTGTGATGTCAGTTGTTTCTGATTTGATCTGATGCACTGTAGCCTGACACTATTCGAGTAAGAAGTTTTCAGATAATCCTTAAAACATGGCAGTAACTCACCGAATGCTAAGGAGGAAAAACAAAACCAAAACACTACCAACTACAGAGTTTCTCATTTTAAATCATATAGACACACATTGGCACTGCAAGGTCTTCCTGACATAACTAGCTTCTGGCTTTCTGTTTTCTTCCCTGCTTTGTAATTTAGGAAGCAAGTGATCTAACATGCTGTAAATACTGGATTGCTAGGAAAAACCACACTACCTCCCGTCCTCAGCATGGCTTTTACACATCCAGCAGAATACACATAAGAGGAATCAATTGATATGACATTTAAACAAGGAGGAAGTAGCTCTTTTAACTTAAGACTAGTTTCTTATCAAAATACCTGTGGTATACTTACAAGGGGTGGGGTGTGAGACAGAAGGAAGATGATCCCCCCTTTAGAGGTAGCTATAGAATTGTTTTCTATGTTCACATTCTAAGCCTTTATAGTAGGTCTCTATTATGGTAAATCTGAGATGGGCACCGTTCCCTTTCCTCTTAGAAAGCAGTGTCAAAAATAGATGCTTAGTTATAGGATCAATATGCATCCACATGCTGTTGCTAGAGAGACACCTTCTTACTAACAGAATATTTAATTACTATCAAAGACCATGAATGATTATAAGGGAGAAGACAAGTGAACTTTAAACAACCACAATGCAGACTGCATACATGAATTTACTTTACTAAACAGGAAGCTACTTTGTTTAGCTGTACAGCACAAAAGGTGACTTAACAGCTCAGTGAATGGTAAAGTATCCAAGGGTTTGCTCTCCAGATGTGATATTCAGAAAAAGCATCTTCCTTTGCTTTATTTGCAAAGAGTCTCCAGTTCCTTCCAAAGGAAACAGAAAGCCACAGGCCACAGAAAAGGAATAGGGGGAACTTAATTCCACCATCTGATCATTAGAGGCTGTTAACTCTTCACTCAACAGGCCACCAACACATTTTACATCTGCCTGAGTCAGGAATTAACTCTTCCATGTAGCAAACTGCAAGGAAAAATGCTCTTAATAGTGAGCTCTCCTTAGATACTGCTTTCTACCTACGGGTGAACTACTTTATGCAAATGACTTGCCGATTTTATTGCCTGTAGAAGTCTCTATCTGAAATTCTTAGGGGCTGAAGCCCCATTCCCATGGGGAAAATAAAGACAAATCCCCCCCAAAAATCCTGATAGATACTAAACTGCAGTTTTAAAAGACCTTCCTGAAATTCTCTCATTGTTCTCATCTGGATCACTATAAAACTGAATGGACTCATCACTGCTGACAAGCAAAACTTTTATATATCATCATAAAAAGAAGTCAATATCTGCATTTGCAATGTAGCCAAGAGAGGCAGCTAAATGAAAAATCATTTCAACACAAACCTATGTATGAAAAACAGTTATTTTAATGACATAGGAGGGTATGGTTCAAATTAAACTACTAACAAAATGACCTTGTGTGTTCCAGCTGCTGAACTGTGCTTGAACACTGCCCTCTAAGGGTCTTCACACAAACTGAAGAGGCTAAAAGACGTCTAAGCAATAATGGCATCTAGAAAATGACCCAATTCACAGATGTCCATGCCAATTGATTAACTTGGGGCAAAGTTCATTTAATCATCATGATAGGAAGATTATTTCGTTTATCCATTAGAAGCAACCAAAAATGTTCTGTGCAATCAGAACATTACAAGTCTTGACCTAAGAAACATCCATTCTGCTCTCCTAAATCTCCAGTAGCCAGGCAGATCTACTTCACAGAAGAACTTCAATCTTCACTGAAAACTTTAACTTGCATCTTTTCAAGGCAAGATGGTTACAGCTGAAAACAAGAGTAATTTGAACTTACCTGTCATATGCCATTGAAAGATATCACTATGAATTATTGATTACATTGCTACTAGTGTAGGACAGGATTAGTCAGCTATAACTTATATTAAATTGGATATTGACAGGTCACCAAATCAGGCAATTCCAGCTGCACAAAGGCAGGTGAGCAACTCACAGCAATGACAGTGGTATGTAACTTACTTCAGCACCTCTGAGAACTGTATTTCCTCATTTAAAAAGCAAAAACCACAACCATAATTTTCACTGGTTAAGCTGTAACTTCACTAATAAAAGAAGGGAAGGAAAAGTGTTTTTCTGGGTATCTCTGGCTAGTAACTATCAGGCATTCATTGACACAATTGAACAGACTACTTTGAAAGATTATTAAAGTTAGGGAAAACCACCCCACCATAAGGAAAACATGCCATTTGTGATGTTAATTTGGAAGTTAAAACTGTTAAGAGTTTGGGTGTTTATCTGCTGAATAACCAGCTAACCTCAGTTTTGAAAAATGAATGATTCGTTCCTGCTTTATACAAGGTTGGCTTTCTGTTGTTCTTGGTTAACATTGGTAGTATATATGCAACATATCACTCCTTACTTCCATTCTTCTGCTTACTACTGACCTTGTTCTTCATAAGGGTCATCTGGGTCATCTGCAACCAGCTCAGCACTGCTCGGTGTCTCATGGTCCTCCTTGGTAGCAAATATGATTCTGTCTTTTCCTGCCATATGGGAGACAACAGGTAAAAGTTCAGGGAGAGCTGATGTGGGAGGAATCATTTACAAAGCTGCTGAACACCACAAGGTAATGAGATATTCAGCGTGATGCATTAATGTTAACAGTGAATTAATCCTGTTGTACTTTTCACCTTCAATTAGAACAGCTGTTGGTTCATATGCAGCTGACATTCTACTCTTCTAAAGCTCCAGCTTTCACAGCAAGGCACTGTAATGGCTGCAGATCACAGTGCAGTTCATTGAACTGTGAAGCTAAAAAGCTATCTCGAAACAAACTCAAACTACTCCATTACCAGCACTAACCCAAATGAAGGGGAAAGGAAAAGAAAAACTACACTAAAGCGTTCCATTGGATACTTATTGATAACTGTGCTCTACATTAAATACTGGTGTAGTATTTTACAGGGATTATCTGACTTAAATACCGAAAAGCACCATAATGGTGTGGAACCAACTATAGCGAAACATGCTGTGAACATTACCAAGGACAGAAACCTAAGACAGCACCTTCCTGCTTCTGTGCCACTCTTCATTTAACAAAGCTCTGTAGTGGGGTGTGGGGAGGCTTGGCTGGAAACCTGAGTTTTCTAACTACTATAAGCACTCCAAGGCAGATACAAGCAGAAAACAACAGCCAGATGAAACAATTCTGAACGCATAACCCAGGATTCATTGAATGGAAAGTAAATGGTAAGCTCCACAAGCACTTCCTTCTGTTCTCCCAAGCTCATAAAGCCACAACATATAACTTGGCATATTAGAAACCAGTGTCTTTTTGCCCCTCAATGCGACATCAACCAGATGATGTTCAGTAACTTCCCATTTATTTAATTAATTAAATTTAATCAAATTAACAATTTAATTAATTAAAATAAGTCTCTGACATTTAAATATGCCAGAGAAGCAGATAAATCTAAACCTCTTTTAACAGAGCAGTTTTCTGTCAGTTCTGCATTGTATAGTTAATGTAAAATGTCCAGTCATTTCTTACATAGAAGGAACTAGACATATACAAACTCTAAACCCTTTCACTGAGCTTTGTAGACAACTTACAGACCTTGTAAAGATCCAAGATGTTAAAATAAGCAAGTTAACAATAAAGCAAATGGGCCCATAGGTTATAACTTCCACACCACAGTCTCTAATCAGCATTCGATGTGCCAAAGTTTATAAATGAATAAAACGGCCTTTAGAACTACAGAATGGCTTTTTTACAGATTGAAACTTCACATTCAGTCACTTCACATTGCTTAACGGGGGGTGAGCATCCCACCGGTTATGAAGTGGTCAAACCTCTTCACCACCACCACCACCACCACCTATGCAGTATAATACCTTGTACAGTACAGAAACACAAAGCTCGCACTCTGCCCATCCTGTCCTCCCCCTGAAGTGGTACAAAACCACCTTTGGCCACTCCAGCTGACAGAAACCCAGCCCTGCGGGAGGGTTCTCCGGGACACGGAGTCATCGCACCGCAAAGCGGCCGAGCTAAAACCGGGGCCCGGAGGCGCAACGCGGCCACAGCTCCGGCCACTCGCCGGGGACGTTTCAACACCCACTGCAGGGCAGCGCCTTCTCCGCAGGGCCGGTGTGAGGATCCGCAACCGGGACACACACAGGCCGGACCCTCAGCGCTCCCGCCCCACGGGCGGCCCGCCGCGGCTTCCCGCCTGCCGTGAGGAGAAAGGTCGGACAGGGGAGGCGAGGCGGCTCCCCCTCCGCCACACACTGGCGCTTTCAAGCCTTTTCCTCCCTCAGGCTGTACCCTGAGGTGGACCCACGTCTTCCCCACCTTCCCCCGGGCCGCCTGAGGGTGATCCCGCCCGGCAGCGTGACATTGGGAGGACACCCGGCCGCACCTTCTTGCCTGCAGTAGGACATGGCGGAGCCGTGCGGTACCTCCCCGGCAGCGCGCACGCAGACTCGTCCCGCCGGCCTCCACCGCTCCCACTGACCGCCACAGCACCGGGCAGCAGCGCGCTGCTCCACGTTATGACCTCCCCGCCTCCGGAAGCACTTTCCCTGCCCGCCGGCGGCCGCTGACACACCTCCTGCCCACCGCGGCCCCAGCGGGAGAGCCACTGCTCCGGAGGCCGGGCTGTGGAGCTGGACTACATCTCCCAGCATGCCCCGCGGCTGCCCGGCGGGACTACACGTCCCAGCATGCATTGCGGCTCGGCTCGGCTCGGCTCGGCGGTGAGGCTAAGGAAGGCGCGGCTGCGGGCGGCTCTCGGTGCGCGGCTCTTGCGGCTTCTCTGAGGTGATACCCGGCGAGACCAAGAGGTCCAACATGTCGAGGAATGTAAGTGCTGCTCGGACTGGTCCGGGGTGTGTTGGTTCCCTGCATTGGCCCGTTCCTACTCCACTGAGGTGGTCTATGGGGGCCAGGGCCCTTGTGCAGCGGAGGGGCTGCTGCCACATCCCGCTTGGCACCTTGGGACGAGCAAAAGCCTCATCTCCTCTCTTGTCTACGTGTGCTAACCTGAAGTTGTATCATAGTTGTTCCCCACAGCCAACGTAGATACAGATAACCCCCCCTGGGCTTGCATGCTTTAACGTGGCACTGGCTAGGACAGCATTAACAGTGGTGGTTTCAGCTGTCTCTTTTTGTTACCCAGGAAGCAAATATTTTAAAGCATGAAGACATTTTTCCACTGGTGAAGTAAAATGTGACTTGTTATTTATAGCTGTGTTTTAGCTGCTCTGGAATTTAGGACTATTACTCACTTTGTCATGGGCTGAATGCAGGGTGTGGGCACCAAATAGGGAACCTGGAGACGGGACTGATGGAAGCTTGAAGGAACATGTTGAACCGCTATGACAGAAGTTGTTTTTCCATCAGGCTTCAGTTTTATATAGTGACTGCTTTTCTGGCGTTAAAAGTGTGATGAGGCATTTAAGAGGGTTTTAGTCCAAGACAGGAGGTGCTACTCTGTAGAGCAGCACTATTACCCAAGCTAGAAGAGTTGTTTTGCAACAGGATGCCGTCTCCTTTCACACCAATATTGTGGTTTTGGTTTGTCTCCACCAGTTCTCTGACACAGGCGGTAGAAAAGAACATGTTAAAATCACAAGTGAGTCCAAACCAGGGTTCCTGGAGAGACTGAGCGAGACTTCTGGAGGCATGCTGATGGGGCTTGTGACGTTTCTTCTGGCTTTCTACCTTCTTTTTACCAATGAAGTAAGTGACATATGATCAGTGCTTATACACAGCTTCAAAACGTTACAGCTGAGGTGCCATTCAACTAGTTTTGCATTTCTAAGCTTACTAAAATGGTTACAGCTTCATTCAAGTGTTTTAAGGGGGGGTGGGGGTGGTCGATGAGAACATGAACATGAGCCAGCTGCAGTGTGCGCTTGCAGCCCAGAAAGCAACCGTATCCTGGGCTGCATCCAAAGGAGCGTGACCAGCAGGGCCAAGGAGGTGATCCTGCCCCTCTGCTCTGCTCTCGTGAGACCTCACCTGGAGCATTGTGTGCAGTTCTGGTGTCCTCAACATCAAAAGGACATGGAGCTGTTGGAACAAGGCCAGAGGAGGCCACGAGGATGAGCAGGGACTGGAGCATCTCCTATATGAAGACAGGCTGGGAAAGTTGGGTCTGTTCAGCCTGGGGAAGAGAAGGCTGCATGGAGACCTCATAGCAGCCTTCCAGTATCTGAAGGGGGCCTATAGGGATGCTGGGGAGGGACTCTTCATTAGGGACTGTAGTGACAGGACAAGGGGTAACGGGTTCAAACTGAAACAGGGGAGGTTTAGATTGGATCTAAGGAAGAAATTCTTTGCTGTGAGGGTGCTGAGGCACTGGAATGGGTTGGCCAGGGAGGTTGTGAGTGCTCCATCCCTGGCAGTGTTCAAGGCCAGGTTGGAC
>NDXB01000551.1:1440-16213 GCA_002631895.1 Agapornis roseicollis | reverse complement strand
GGTGTCATCAGCAAACTTGCTGAGGGTGCACTCAATCCCACTGTCCATGTCAGTGACAAAGATATTGAACATGACTCGTCCCAACACTGATGATCTGATTTCACCTGATTTGCACAGATTTGACATAGGATCATTTAACTTCGGCTGAGGAGCTGTCATTAACAATGGGATATTATGAACAAGCTGAAGTATGATTAAAAGGAACAAGCTATTTGGGAAGAAGAGGGACCCTACAACTCACTGAGGGCAGTCTGAAAGGAAAGTGGTCACCAGTTAAAGCATTACCCAAGTGGCTGTCAGCACGCTGATAGCAGAAGTGGAAAGAACTGGCTTGAGAAACACTCTTCTTTCAACAAAAATTATTTGTGTCATCCAACCCACTCACCACTGTAAAGGGTAAAGCAGGTAGGAATCATGCCTGGGCACACCAATAATTGGTGTATATCATCCATATTACACTACTATAATCTAGAACCGTGTGTAACTGGGATGCTGTTGGGCACTTGATATATGTAACCAGGAACACGGCAGCTAAGAAAATGCTTTAAATGATCCCTGTGTAATCACAGGCCCCTATCATGATTTGTCTGGAAACTGGTTATATGCAGTTCTATATACTTTAAAAAATTTTGCCTGTAGAAAATGAATATTTCTCAACTAAGAATGAACATGGTTGACTATAACATCAGAAGAAATGGAGTTTCTAAGAGGTCAAGGAAACGTAAAAAATACAGGGGCTGTATCACACTAAAGCAGAACAAAGAAGTAGAAATACATGATGGAAGGCTTTTCCTTCAGACCTACTATGAATTTTGTGTATGCATAAATCAAAACAGATGAAGGGGAAAGGATCTTTCTTCAGATGAATGGCAGCTTTGCAAACTGTATTTGTGACAGAAGAAATATGTTCACACTCATGGTGCTAAAAATGTTTCTTCAGACACTCTGAAGTTTCCAAAGTCTTTTAACACATCTGCAGCAAAACACAAAGAGGTCATCATCACCTTAACCTCACCTTGTATGAAACAATATTTCAGAAAAATTTTAAAAATTGCATATGTGATCCTTATTTGTTCACAAACTACTGAGTTTTATTCACACACAGATAAGCAGCACATTTAAAATCTGACAGTACAAACACAAATGTAAACAAAAGTAGCATTTACTTTTCACTTCAAAGATCCTCCTGTTTTCAGTGACAATGTTTCATATTTATACACTGTCATCTCAGCTTTCAGTTGTACATGCATAAATATAGTACTGTAGCAGAGACTTGTACAAGGACCCATAACCAAAAATATTAGCTTTTAAAGTGACACTGTTACATTAAATTTGGAAAACATCAAACTGAATGTGATAAGAATGGCTTATCTATAACAAACGGCTGTCTAGACAGGAAGTATGTTGTTCTAAAATCCTCTGGCATGGTTGCCTCCAAGTGCTTTAATGACCTACTCTTTCTTCATTCTTTTTATCCGTGACTCTTTGACAGGGTTTCTGAGATCTGCTTTTCTGCTTGTTTGCCTACCCATCTGCTAGGGAGTTACAGGACTCCCTGACAGTACACACAGGATAATTAGGAAGATATTTAATGTTATTTATCTTTGAGAAACTGATATATTAGGAAACTATTGTCTTCCTGCTCATGTTAGTCTGTTTCAGATCAGGTTCTACATCACAGAAGGGTCTTTAAATAGTTTTCTATTTTGAGCCCAGAAGTTTTTCATTTTGCTAATCTCCAAATGTTATGGAATCAGTTTTTTTCTTTCCTAATTCTAAATATGTACTTGCACATATTCTGTTTCATAGGTTTAGAGCACATACATACATAGATATAAAAAATAAGTGTATATGTAACTAACATTTGAAGGTAAATGCGTATATATTAAATAAACATATATATATATATATGCATAACCTAACTGAATTGCATATGATATTTTTTGCAGGATTTTCAGTTACTTACAAAGTGGTGTCAATTTATTACTTTGTTTCATGTGTTATGTGTTCTTACTTAATCAATGGCTGGTTTTCATTGTGAATTTTATCTTCGTTTCTTCCTCAGGGGTGTAGAAGCCCCTGACACGTAGACTGAGAAGAAAAAGGAAGCCTTTTATGATATTGACTGTTAGAAAGCAGATAGTTCATTAGTTGTGCACTATCTACAACACTGTTAATCATTACTGTGCCAATTATTCTAACCTTTAGCAAGCATGTCTCTTGTTCGCTAAGTGGCCATTTCTTTCTGGCATTTTTACTCAAAAAAGAACAGTCCTTCAGCTTGAGTGTGTTCACAGAACAATGTGAGCTTTGCCAGAAAAAAGGCTGCTTTACCCCAGCAGACGTTAATGCCTCCATGTGTACTCTCCACTGACACACTTCACCTTATTTCACTTCTGTCCTGAATGCTTGTACTCCAACAGAAGAAAAAAAACAATACAAAAGGGCGAAGTCAACAGTTTCAGATCACACTGCAAAAAACTTTCCACACTGATTTATAGGAGAAATGAAAGTCTCACCCACTCTTTCACTTCCTGGACCAGTGCTTATCTGAACAATGTGGAAACACCAGTGAGAGGGAAGAAGAGTTTCATGCGATGCAAGAGTTTGCATTTGGAAATTCCATCTGATATTGAAAGCACATTTTAGGGTAAGACCATTGTTTGGTTTGGGTTTGGGTTTTTTTGGAGGGGGGGAGGGTAGGTTTTGTTTCGTTATTTTTTTTTCTTGAGTTTATGAAACTGCTCTTATTTAATCTGTGGGCTTGAAAAATTTTTCAAAATGTGCTGTGCTGTAGCAGCAGTAGAACTTCTGCAAAGTTCATAGCAGCATGCATAAAGATGCATAAAGGTCCTCTAAATTCAGCTCCTGAGGAACAATCTGTAAAACTGTAAAATTGATTTTAAAAAATTATGATTTTTAATTCTCAAAAAATTTGAGATTTTTTTAGCATGTTTGAAAAAATAATTCCATACTCTCTGATGTTTTTTCCCATAAAATGTGACATTTGTTCCTAAATGTACAAGGTAAAAATTATGGACAAGTGGCCTTACTTTGAAAAGAAGATGAAATATTCTTTTAAAACAGTATATCATTAATGGTAAGAACTTAATCTAGTAGCTGCAGTTCTCACAAAGAAAACTCTGTCTATATTCATGAAATAAAAATGTATATTTTGCAAGGAATAAAGAATAATAAAAATTATTAAAAATTCCTACACTTATTATCCAGTCTTAGAAGAGGTAAAATATACATGTTCTACACTGTATAAATTAAAATTATGAAATGAAACTGTTATGTGGACAATAAATGGTATAGAAGCTTAATGACAACTAATTAATGAAAAATCTCATAAGAATAGCCTTTGTTATTATTTTTCCATATGCATAATATTGCAAAATTAAATATACCTCATCTAGACAAGGTATTTTGGATCTTACTTTACAAGCTGTGTCACTACAACCCACATGATCATGGCTTTCTGTGCGTAAAATTTAGGCATGCAACTGTTTCTTAAATGACTGCTTAACTCATACCTAAGAAATAGATATTAATGAATGCTGCTAATAATAACGATTATCTGATCAAAAAAGGAAAATTGCTGCTGCTTCTTCAAAGTAACCAAGAAGGATCACGATTACTTTTAGATTTCTTTAGGTAATGGAAATGTAAGTGAAAATATGAAAAGATTGTGTGGGGGATAAGAAAATGTCAGTCATTTAGTCACTGAACATACAAAGACAAGAAGTGAATTCAAATAGGTTAAGCATTGAAGAGAGAAATGGGATGTTGACATTAATGCTGTGTCTTTGAGGGCATCTCCTTTCCAGACGCTGTTCATAATATCTTTAAAACACAGTTTTTGCTGATAGAAACAAGAGGTAATCAAAACAAATAATGGAAAGAAGAGATATTTGATTTAAGATCAAAATGAATCAAACCCTTAAAATTCCCAAAAATGCCAAATTAAAGGTTTAAATAACAACAGACACGAGACCAAACATTTTGTCTCAGACTTACATAGCCTAAGTGACTTCTGAATCTCCAGGTTATTGTTTCCTATTTAGTGCCTTGGGGCCTTCAAGAGCTTTTATCAACGTAAATTGCTAAAAGCAGAGAATTTTCTCTGTCCACATCTGAGCATTCTTATAATGAATGTAAGGAATTATAAAAGGACAGAGGAGAATGAAAGTCTTTGGTCTGTTAGCCAGCAGTGTCCTAGGCAGTCAAGAATCCTGTGATCAGTTCTGAGTCCCACGCTACAAGAGAGGTGCTGGAGTTGGTCCAGAGAAGGGCAACAGAGCTGGAGAAGGGCCTGGAGCACAAGTCTGATGAGGAATGGCTGACAGCCCTGCCGGTTTAGTCTGGAGAAGAGAAGGCTCAGGGGGGACCTTATCTCTCTCTACAACTGTCTGAAAGGAGGATGGAGCCAGTAGGTGGTTGGTCTCTTCTCCCAAGGAACAAGTGATAAGATGAAAGGAAATGCCCTTAAGGAGGAGGACCAGGAGGTTTAGAGGAAGATTTGGGGCAATTTCTTCCCCAGAAGGGTGGTCAGGCACTGGAACAGGCTGCCCAAGGCAGTGGTGGAATCATCATCCCTGGAAGTGTTCACAAACTGTGTAGATGAGGCCCTCAGTGACATGGGTCAGTTGTGACCTTAGCAGTGTTGGAGCAATGGTTGGACTTGATGATCTTAAAGGTCTTTTCCAACCTAGCTGATTCTATGATTCTATGTTTAGGCATTACTAATATTTGTGTTAACCTTCTAATCGAGATGATGTAATAACTACATACACTGAAAAGTTTACCAAGTGTGTCCTTGGAAATGCAAAAATAATCTGGCTTTGTGTCATCATGTTGAGCTTAAAGTAACAGGAATAACTAGGAAAGAAGTAGAATGTACCCAAGAATTTAACAGTTACCCTATTAAGGTCATTGTTGAATTACCTTAATAACACGTAGATAAAGATACAGCTCAGTTCTGAAACAACATTGTGGCCTACAGAGTTTTCAAAATCCAAAATAAGCTTACCTTATACTAAGTGCTTTGTGATGCATAAAATTTAATGGTAGTTGGCAGCAATGCTAAGTGCTCTGAGCATTTTATTGTTGCTTTTGCCTGCATCCTTACATGTTTAGTAATGAGCAAAGTGAGGAAAATTCTTGAAATGTATTTCAGAGCTTGGTCTGCAACCCATAAAGGTACTGCATTAAGATTAAGATTAAGATTAAGAGTAAGATCTAGTCAGTAAACTACTTCCAGTCATGAAAAGAAATTGGGTAAAATCTTAACATGAAAAAAAAATCAGTCTTTCCTGTGTCTGAAAACTCTGCTACATCTGACACAGCAAGCATCTTTTTAGTATTACAACAAAGTTAAACAAAAGCAAGCTATGGATTATAAAAAAAGCCATTCATCCTGTCTCACATTTATGTTGCAAATCCAGATACAATGTTTAACTGAAGACATTTAGTGAGCCTTATTGGTGCTGCACATATATTCCACTGGGGACAAAATTACACCCACTGATTAAATCAATTTAACACCCTTTCCAGATGCAGTAATCAATTAGATGAAGTCAAGTGTTGTAATTTCATCTTGCTTTATGTGATCTTCTGGGGTATATTCCTTGCTTCTTTATGCTGCAGAGAGTGAGCTGTTCTGATCTCTTGCTGGTAGGTGGTGGAAGAATAACTGTCTTTTCTGGAATGACAGCAGGAGTTTAGGGAAGGCACTAGAAATTGTTGGTTTGGTCTTGCTTTTTCTTGTAAAAGTGTGGAGTTCAAGCCATAAAGTAAAGCTTACCAAAAAGGTAACAACTTCGCCATCTTAGTTTAGTTAAGTTTGCAAAGAAGAGACAGTGGGAAATCGAAGAGGTGGATTATAGAAATAGCACTCCTTACCTAAGATACAGTGTAACAAGACCAGTACACTCTTCCTTCCCCCATTTTAGAGGATTAGGTCATCCTAAGAGCACCCTACCTGAGAGAAAGTATCTATTGCAAGGCTCCACCTTTATGGAAAACATATGTGACATGCAAGGGATGAGAAACATACGTGGTACGCAAGGGATAAGAAAAATTTTATCGAAGAAGGATTTATAGAATCATAGAATGGTTAGGATTGGAAACGACCTTAATACCATCCAGTTTCAACACCCCTGCCATGGGCAGAGACAACTTCTACTAGACCAGGTTGTTTCAATACCTGCCCAACCAGGTCTTGAATATTGCCAGGGATGGGGCATTCACAGCTTCTCTGGGCAACCTGTTCCAGTGCCACACCACTCTCACAGTAAAGAATTTCTTCCTTATATCTAACCTGAATTTGCCCTGTTTAAGCTTGAATCCATTGTTTCTAGTCCTGGCACTACAGTCCCTGATGAAGTGTCCCTCTCTGGCATCCTTGTTGGCCCCTTTAGGCACTGGAAGCTGCTTTAAGGTCTCCACACAGCCTTCTCTTCTCCAGGCTGAGCAGCCCCAATTTTCTTAGCCTGTCACCTCAGTGTTTGGCCGGATCATGGAGCAGACCCTCCTAGAAACTATGCAAAGGCACACTGTAGAAAAGGAGGTAATTAGCAAGCAGCTGACATGGCCTTGAACTACAGGTAAATTGTGACTGACAAAGTTGGTGGCCCTCTGTGACAGGGTAATAATGTAGGTGTATAAGAGTGACTGACTTAATCTACCTGGACTTGTGCAAGGCATTTGATACTGTCCTGCACAATATCCTTCTCTCTAAACTAAAGAGGCCTGCATTTGACAGATGGACCACTTGGTGGATAAGGAATTGGATGGAATGGGCAACTCAAATGATTGTCATCAACATCTGGATGTGTGGATGGAGACCCATATTTATTTGTGTTCAAGAGCTGAAGATAAGTGAGAAATACTGGTCTTGTGCAAGAGGTTCTTCTTGTACATTAGCTATTCAGACAATATCATGGTAAAGAGACACTGTATATTTATTTTTACAAATAGTTATGTATTGGAAACAAAATATTTGCATTACTTTATAGCTTCTACAAAAGAATAGAGAAGAAAAATTAATTTGGAGATAATATAAAACTGTTACAAAACCTTATTAAGCATAAAAATAAAAGAACTACTGAAGCTTTTAAAATAGGAATTAAAATAGCAGTGTCTTCTAGGACCAGACCATGATAATATGCATTTAACTTTTTCTTCCATTATATTGAAATTATTACTGCTGAAACTCATATCTCAGTAGTCTGTCAATAGCCTTATATGATAGCTGTACTTGGAGCATAAAAGCAGCACTATGATGTCTACTGAAAATCTGGTGTGTAACTGAGCTATCAGCTTTGGTGTTCAGCCTAACTAAAAGGTAAAGAGTAAAGCAGGTAGTGACATGAAGAAACACTTTCTCTGCAGCAAATCATTTATGTTCGGTTGAGTGTAATAAATAGCTTATAAAGGAAGCAGAGATGACTTAGTGATGTGTGATACTTTTTGTGCTTCCTGGTGAATGATGCCTATCACAATTCTGTGTTTCCAGATTTTGTAATTTATAGGATGGGATGCTACCAAAGGTTGAGTCTGTAGAACTTTATACCCTTATTTCTATGGTGCTAAACACTAAAATTTCTAAAGAACTGTATCTGTCAGAAAACACAGTTCATAGACTAGAGGTTGTTCACATTTTACCTTACAAAAATACATTATTTGGACAAACAGTGTGAAGTGATATTTGCTACAGTGTATGTGTGTGAATCTGATTCATAAATTCTAAATTTTGTTTTGAGTTGAACTTGTACTGTCACCTAAAGACTTCACCATCTGCATTTTTTTCTTTTCAAAACTGACTGCATGCTTAGTAATATGGTTTGCATTCTGCAGTCTATGTGGGGTGTATTACATTTGCCAGCCTGGAACATGTATTCTGGAGAAGTGTGTTTTTCAAGCTTTTCTTTAGGCTTTTGAGTTGCTTTCCCATGCAACAGAAGAACCCAGCAGTGTTGGTCTTTCAGATCATTTTATCCTTATTCCAGTGATCAGGTCTACAGCCATTTTAATCCAATTCATACATCTAGAAGAGGCAATTATTTGTAAATAAGGAGGTTCCTTTTCTTCATGATCTTCACCTGGCCCATAAAGGAATGCAAACTGCTACATACCTTTCCAAAGGCTGTCCAGCTCTTTGATCCTTTCATCTGGATGGTATTTTTTTATCTGGAGAGGGGAGATTCTAGAAAAATCCAGCATGTGATAGGAATATAAGGGAGATTGTTATTGGCAGACATTTTCACTCGTTTTAGTTGCTTGACTGTCCATTTTCTTTCTTATACTTCTTCTTAAAAAGAAAATGAATCTCATAGGCAATTAGTCATAGTGCTTGCAAATTTTATACCAGTCTTTGAGGTGAAACAATTCCATTCCCCTAAACCAGAGCATGGATGTGTCATTTGAAAATAGTTTGTATAGAATCCATCTCTTCTATTTTCATAAGGTTATTGGGAAGAATTTCAGCAATTTACTGTGAACACAGAAAACAGAAGGGATTATTGATGACTATAATATCGCCTGCCACCTGGAGAGGATTAGCAGGTGAAAAAGTGTAAAGTTTGGAAATAAAGTTGTTGTACCTGGTTTCATGCCAGGACAGAGTTTATGACAAAAGTTCTTAGAGATAGCTCTCTGAAGAACAAGCCTGGGAGAATCTGATCATGTTTCTAGCTTTTTTAGCCACACAGGACCTACAACCATTACTATAATAAAAGATGCTCTTTCCACTAACCCCCTACCAGCAGATTGCTCAGGAGGAACAGCAATAAGAATGGTTGTGAAATATTAACTCTATAACTATTACAAAGGCAAAAAAATATTTTATTCAAGTTTCATCATTCTCAAACAGAAATCTTAGATAAATATAGTTGCAAGTGGAAATACCTATACCTGAAATAGGTAACACAATAACAGTTTATGAACATGTAAGAGGCTGGGCTGAGAGACTTGTAAGACAGCTTGATAATACCTACTCTATAATTCTGTGAAGCTCTTGGATCATATACTAAGGGGAGATTGGATGTGATGTTTTCTACTGTCCTTAAAATTTGATTTCTTTCTTAGAAGAAAAGTTTACAATTATCAGTTCCAGTGACTAAATTTCCCACAGCAATTTGGGCAGATTTAGAAGCTCAAATATGCATTCACAGAAACCAGCACACTGAGCACCAAAATCCTTAATATGCCTCACTGCAAATGCTGAAGAGATGTATATGCTGAAATTCTCTCTCCCTCTTAGGTGCTCCAAGGAAAAAAAACTTCAAGGGAAGTTTCCTTATGAGGTTAAATCTTAGTAGCAGAAACTGCTTGCAGTAGTGTCTGTCCATTTCACACAGGTAGGTGGGCATGGTCAATGGCATCATTAAAAATAATGAGCCAAAACCTGGCTGTGGATAAAATCCCCTTTTCACACGTATACTGGATGGTGAGTGCCTTAGCTTGTGGGAGTCTGAGCCCACAGCATCTCACTGAAGGTTCCACCTCAAACTAATGCTAGACAGTGTGCATGGAAGAGACTATGTGTGTGTGTGGATGTAGTGATTGTGCATACATACAAGCGTATATGTGCACAGGTATGTGTGCATGCAGATACTCTGTAGGAGTCCAGGAGCCTACTGAAATGCATGCCAAGCATGTGTGCTTCCCCACTATCCCAAAAGGAGATGTATTTGAGAAAGATCAAGAACATTTAATATTAGATATTAAACATTAAAAAATAAATATTAAATAGTTAATCAGGTGAGAAAATGCATGAGAATCTTCTCTCCTGCATGGGTATTATATGTTAAACTGTAATTGAAACTCTCTGGTTAAAATACAGAGTAATCCTGACAATGTGCCTTGTGGACTTTTTTGCTCTTGTGAAGACTCTTGAAGAGCTATGTTAGGATTTTCATGATATCACTGCTTCCATTTTGTTGTTATCTTGTTTATTCTTCTCTGGCGTAAGTCAAGATTGATAATCCTTCTGTACTTTAAAAGAAACAATCTAGTTTCAGCCTCATCCATTTCAAGTTTAGCAGGATAAAACAAGCATTTAATTTTATAATCCCAAAGCTTCCTCTCAGTTTCTATGGATTCTGCTTCCTTTGTATTTTCATACTGCAATCAAGGAATAGCAGTACTTATCTGAATTATAAATCAGACTTTTATTCAATGTACCCAGCTGTAACAACTTATCTGCATTACTATAATTAAGGAACTTTGTTATGATTGCTTTTTGGAGGCCACCAGGTGCTCTGCTCACTGTTCTTTGCACGATAAAGGAAGCAAACATAACATTTTCTATAAACATTTCTTTAAAGGGGTATCTACTAATTCTTCAGTTCTTATTATCCCCTCTCTTTTCACATAACTCAAGACAACAGATTTTTTTTCTATTGTTTTCATTTTCTAATCCATCAATTTTCAATTTTTGTTGTTCATCTATTTAAACATTTGCTATTCAAAGACTCCAGTTTATTCTGTAAAAATGTTCTGGAGAATGTAGATCTCCTACATTGCTCATTTCCATTTCAACTTCACTGATCTGTAATATTGTTTGTTTCATCTCCAACTAACTCCATCAACTGAGGCATAGACATCATAAATTTGTTTAGTAATTATTTCTTCCCCTTGTGTTTAGATCATCTTTTAGCTACTTAAATGCTGTGTAATGCCAAATTGCAGGCTTTTTCTCAGCCAGAGCAATTACTTAGAGCAGCTTCGTGACATCAGCCTGTACATAAAAGGAAGAGATATCAGCCACATACATTCCTGGGGTGGCTTTCTCCAGCTGTTTAAATGACTTTTTTGCATCTTAGCTCTTTAATCACTCCATCAGAGCACATTGTCTTCCTCAAAAACAGACTCAATTCTAATTTCCCTATTCTTTCTCTGCATTCTTAAGAAAACATAGTGAAGAAAAAGTGTCTGCTGAAAACACTTACAAGGTATTTTGAAGTCCAACTCCTCTTAATATAAGATCAAGAAACCTGACAAGACATCTCTGGTCAGCTGTGAATTAAATTAGAATTTTTAAAGCTATATTGTATAATTTATCAAAATTTACCATATAATTAATAGGAAATATGTGATGAATAGGAAACCAGCTGCCAAATGGGGGGGAGTGAGCAAATGGCTTCTTGGTTCTGAGTTACCAGCTGGTCTTAAACCATGACAATAACATAAGGATTTCAGCTAGGTCTCCGTAGATAGGCAGGGAGAAGAAGGATTTTAGGCATTTACA
Organism: Agapornis roseicollis; assembly: GCA_002631895.1. Taxonomy (NCBI): domain Eukaryota; kingdom Metazoa; phylum Chordata; class Aves; order Psittaciformes; family Psittacidae; genus Agapornis; species Agapornis roseicollis. The sequence continues at coordinate 4,959 of NDXB01000551.1, read as the reverse complement.
GTACTTGAGAAGAAAATTGATGTTTATTGGACAGAACAAGGAAATTTGACCACACTTAAAAAAGTATCTATTTCTCCCGTAAGTGTTTATGAATGCGGATGTTTTGATTGTATAAAAGAGTGAAATTAAGCTCAGTAATCACTAGGTAAGGTGCTTTGTTGTGAAAGGAATAAAAGTATTGTTTTAATCATTGGGATGTTGTAATTTGGCATGTAAGATTTCTAAAAGGGAACTAAAAAATCTCTAAGAAAGGAGAAGAATGCTAACATTATGCTGACTTTAAAGAAAAAAATAAAAAGGAATAAAAATACCTGAAGAGGGTGACATTAATAATGATGGGGCAGAGAAAGCCACATGGACAACACAAAAGCTCTCGCAAGAATACCTTCATACATGGTTTGAAAGACACAAATTAAAGTCAGCTGATATTTTTATATGGGAAAGACATCTTCTCAAGCAAGTCTTATTTTATTCTTTGCTGAAATAACAAATTTAATTAAGAAAGGCAAATAGATAGATTTGGATGTCATAAGGTATCCAACCATGTAACAAACTGAGTAAAAGCAACAAAACCAATATAATAAAACCAATATAGCAAATGTTCAATAAAATCTACCTAATGGATCTGTTTTGAGTTATAACTTAATAGCTAGAGTGCACTATAAATTATAAGATTGCTCCTCTATTAACATTACATGGAACTAAAAACAAGGAAGAAGTTAATCCTGAGGATGAATTGATAATCCTTCATAAAACTTTTTCAAAAGGCAATGAAAAACTGAATATAGTATGGAAGAGAGATATAAAAAAAAGGTTTGAGAAATCAGAAAGCACCACGACATGACTGTGACAATTTTCTCTTTTGCTGTTTTTTAATGAAAATGTGCGATATTTTCCAGGAAATGTGCTCTACATTAGTGTTTTCTTTCTATATAGCTGAATTGGTTTCAAACCAGAGAAAAGCGATGTTTATCCTGGCTTTAAATGTTATGATAATAAACCATAATGCACCTTTTATTTCTGGAGGTCAAAGGCAATGTTCTCAAAGAATTATCCATGGTTGCCATATCACAGGCATTGGTTATTTTTAAGTGTTTTTTAATCACAACTTAAGTGATTCTCAAGTATTGTTGGAGTTAGTCTTACCAGACAACTGTTCTTTCCTCTGCAACAGAGATTTGATATGTGATACCAGTCAAGTATGCTTTTGGTAAGGTGAATTTCCTCCTTAGGCAAACTCTTTTTCCAGCAGTTTTACACTGAAATTTTTTCAGCATCTATCCTGCTTTCTAAGGTGAAAGATGAGTTATAGATAACTCACTGTATGGCTAGCAACAATATTTCTTTTTAAACATCTCTGGAAAGCACTTTCATTTAGAAAGTACAGTCCCTTTCTTAAGGACTGTGCTGTTTGAAGATAAGGCTTCTACCTCTTACTGAGGATCAGTGCTAAAATGCATGATCAGCTTTTGCTGCTTATACTGCCATAGAAGCCAGAAGCTTTTATTAACTTGTCATGTCGTGTGTATTAGGCTTTCAGAAATATGTGTGGACAGAAAAGTTTACCAACTTTCTACATGGAAAGTCATCATATAAAAGTCCTGTGAGAAAACTTGAATACAGGGTCTTATAGTGACATTTGCATTAACACATGCCTTGCTAGTACTGAAAACCCTTTGTACACTTTTGTACAGGTCACTGCAATGGTGCATATTTAGGGAAGAGCCTTTAAGGGGATAATGTGGTTGTCTAAACTTGTAGTATAAGTCATGGCCATTGATTTTTCTGGTTGCTATTATAAAAAAATAAAAGAAAAAAGAAAAAAGAAATTAAAACCTGTTTGCAAGTAGAAAATGCAATGTGTAAGATTAAGATAAAATGTTTGCAGAATTTGATACATAGGAAACTTTACATCAGTGCCAATACTTTTAGCATTAAATATGGACAGCATAAGTCAAATGGAAGTATCTAGCACCTTTCCAAATCCAAACAAAGTAAAGGACTTATAAGGTATGCTTACCTGAAAGAAATTGAGAACAAGACAGCAACTTATCAAATATTTGTATGTAATAGCTTCACAACTGTAATCACTTTAATGTCCAGGAAGACTGATATATATGACTAATTTGTTTTTGAGGAAAAAAATCGAATATTGTTTACTATTCCAATAAAATTTATAAAGCACTGTGAGGTTTTTTCTTTCAATTTTTCATAATTTATTGGTTTTAAATCATATAAAATAAAGAAATAGACAGGTCAGCTTCTCCCCAGTTTGGATTTTTTTTAGGAACAGGACTAGTACTTAGAAACTACTAGCCACAGATCAAACACAATTTTAGTTTTCCCAGTATAATTCTGAATATGTTGTTCTCTTCTAATTTCTCATCAACACATGCTCCACTTGCACTTAAAGCCTTTCTCTGTATTTCTCCATTAGTATTCTCACAGATGTCTGAAAATTATTACTGGCAAATGCAAGTAGAAATTTATTCACCTAATCCCCTGGGAAGTAATGGGTTTTGAAGTCTTTTTGAAAATTTGGATGAAGATGCTCTTGAAAATGTTATTTGTCTTATTTATTTTAAACTGCAGTTTAATACTGTGTTTCATGAATATCAACTGTATTTGATTAAAAAAAATCAAAGAAAATAGTTATAATAAGCAGTGACATGTTGCTGAGGAAAAATACTGTAAGCATTCAATCCTGCAAAAATTGCAAATAATAGTTAGCAATAACAAAAGGAAACAAATAACTGCACAATGCTTAAATGAATCTTCTCTAAAGAGTACTCAGTAAAAATTCTGGATAAATATAAAGCTTACTAAATTTTAGTGAAAAGATGAACTACAATATGATGCTTTATATAATACAATATTAAGCTTATTATATTTATATATTCGTATTTTCTTTCTTGTGCATTCTGTACTTTTATCTTCAAAAATAAAACAATAAATGTAAGCTGGAAAAAAAAAGAATATCGTTTAAATTCATAGTTCTGATTCACAGTGTTTGCTTCATCTGGATTTACACCATCTGAGAAAGCAATCTAGAATTTCCTCATCAATCAGTGATTTCCTTATTTAGTCATGTCCAAACATTTCTACTTGCAGTCACAGAGGCACGTTTTTTCTCTTATATTTTATCTCTCATGTAATTTAAAGCAAACTTGCCTTAAATTCATTAAATTGCCTCTGCTATCTGCTTACTATTTGTTTTTTCTATTAGCGCTGCAGATGCCTCTAGCTTACATGATATGTATGAAGCCTGCTGAATTATAGATGTTAAAATTAATGCAGATTCTTGTTTAACTATTCTTAAATACTGATGCATTTTACTAAAAAGCAAGATTATGTTCTTTATGATTTGCAGAGTTATCATGCTGAAAGTTTAGCGCACTTCTACTTCCTCATATCAGAAAGAATTTATCACACAAACTAAACAAACAAAAAAAAGGGCAACTGAAATCAACATGTGTAAGATAGTCTTTGAATCTGAGGAGACTTTTTTTTTTTTTTTTT
>NDXB01000543.1:0-26153 GCA_002631895.1 Agapornis roseicollis | reverse complement strand
GGGGGAGTTTTGTCATCTTTACTCCACAGATATTGCATAGAGAAAAACCACCCTTGGTTATGTCACACCAGTGCAACTGCAACACTGTACACAGTCAACATGCAGTAGCTGGTCTTCATTATAACTATATAAAATACTAAAAAGGAGCCTTCAGAGGAGCATAAATGTTCTCCAAAATAGTCAAAATATTTCTGTCAAGAAAATAACATCTTTTTAGATAAAAGTAATAGATTAACAGTACTTTGAGTAGCAACCATTTGTCATTCATGACCCTGAAAAGGCACTCAACATCTGAACATGTGAACAGAGAAGACAGATAAAACTCAGCTTTAGAAGCCTGTGGGAATCGCCAGTACTGAACACTGAGGGAAACCTAACTACCACAAACAATTACAATATATTTGTTATTATTACTATTTATTAGAGCAGAAGTTACAAACATGGGTAAGATTCTAGGTAATGAAGGCAACGTTATCACATTAACTTAGTATATTGACATGTAATAAATAAAACATACTAAAATGAAAGCTGAAATAATCAGCGTGTTTAACTTAGAATTGGTCTTCTACATCTTGCTAAGAGACTTTGTCCAAAAGCAATAGTGTCTGTCTTCTAAACATAGCCACCTGAAGAAACACAGATATAACTCAAGCCCCTAGACTGTGTTTTCACATTTTTACCCACATGCAGCACAAGTCTGTCAACATTTCACAAGTCCTCTGAAATTATCTGTAAGCAAAGTCATACTAAACAGCAATCTTACTGAGTGTGCCTTCAAAATCTCATGAAACTTGTTGGGTTCCTCCCAGGGACCAGCAAGCTTGCAGAAACACCTCTAGAATTCTGAATAGAAAACAAGCATTTTTCCAGGGTAGGTTTATGGGATGTATTATTTTCCACAACTGAGAATAACCGTCACACATACCTTCCAGTCCCACCATTTTAACAATCTGATTGAGGAGGCACTACATATTGCTTGCTCTAGATTTATATAGCTATGTATTTTCCTCCTTATTATGAAACACTGTAACTTTGTATTTACACGGTTCCCTACATTTAATCAGAGTTTAACAATCCAAGATATCAATCTGTATCCTTTCAAATTGTTGGCAACTGGTCCATGAAAGTTTGTCTGGCCCTAGGGAAAGTTTTGGTCCTGTTACCCAGAAGGCAAACCACAGATTCTTGTTTTGTGACTCACTACACCAGTTAGATATTCTAACCAAAGCAATCATCTAAGCAACAAAACCCCCCGCTATTTCGTGTACCTTTTAATCAAAGGGCTTTCTTCTCCCACTTGCATATAAAAACTTAAGAGCTGGTACATAGTAGCTGTTCAGCATCCTCTTCTGGGCTCTGCTCCACAGAAAGTATCTGAGCAGGGGTCTGTCTGAATTATCTCAAGAGGAAATAGAGGGCATCCTCTGACATCTGCATCCATCTCTTTTCTCAACATTAATCTCCTCTCATCTCCTGTAGATAAGTATATGGAAAAGGTACTTGAAAATAGTTTGTCAGAGGTTGGTGAGAGAAAGGGTATGAGGAGAGAGCTGTAAAGTATCTGCCAATGAACTGAAAGCATAGTAAATTGTGAAAGGGCTGTAACAATAGCCAGAAATTTAGCAATCCTGCATGAACATCAGATGACTATCTATATATAGCGTCAATAACTTTAGACAGTAATTCCCACCCAGATGTACCAGATATTGAGTTGCCCAAAAATGTTTTTAGCTGTCTAAAGCATGTTGAATTGTTAGCACGCATGCTGTTATTAACACCAGAACCACCCACCTGCCCATGACAGACACTTTGTTATCCTATTAATAAGATGAATGCTGCTCTTCAACTACACCTGTGTGTAGTGTTTTAGCTGGAGAGAAGCTGCACTCTTTTTTTATGCCATATTTATACTTCCTAATGCTTTTTAAAACCACCACTCATCACTATAAGAACTGTGGCAGGTTACCTCACCCACCAGAGACCTGTCACATTCAGGCACCCTAGTTTTGGTGTCCCTCTTTCTCACCTGTCCTCTGGAGGGTCTCCTGGAATAGTGAGCCATCACAAGGGGTAACATCTGGTGCTGCCATGGTGGTGTGAAGGGTCTTGAATTTCACTTTTTTGTGCAACATTTTCTTACATTTTCCTTGTATCTTTCTGAGCGACTCCAGCTGCACACAACTGTCTGTCTCTGAAAAGCCACATTCATCAGATAAAAGATTAGAAGAAAGCTTTTTTCTCTTTTTCTTCATTTTGCGAGCATTCCTCTCCTCTTCCCTGGACTGTCTCTTGCTTTTCTGTCCTTCGTGCCTCAATTTACTACTAGACCTCTTGCATGACTTCTTAAGCTTATGTTCACACTCCTTTGCCAGGCCCTGATGGATAGAATTAGAACAGAAGCTACATTTGCTGCTTTCCTTCTCTTGACCTTCCAGAGTTACATTTTTAAGGTAAACCAGTAATTTGCTTTCCCCAGCTCTTGCAGGTAAGCACCCTCTATTGCAGGTGCTGTAAATTTCTTCACACCTTCTTTCTGCTCTCTTCACTGAGCTGCTACTTGCCTCTCTAAAGTAGTCAGAATCACTGATCTCTTCCAACAAATCCTTTAATTTGCAAGCAGATCTACATGTTTTGAATGGTACAGTACCTTCATTGCTACCATCTTCTTGTTTGAATTCTTTATCATGAGTAACAGCAGTGCAATCCAAAGAATGATACAGTTCAGCATAGGGTAAGTTATCAACAGTGAGCAAGTCATTCCTCTGCACTTGCAACTCTTTCACAAGCCTCCCCCCATGGGCCTTGTTTTCTAACACTGTGTCCGTTGACTCAAGCTCCCCAACAGCGATCACCAGTCTACCATTATCACCACTACTACAATTTCTCTTGTTGAGGTTTTGTACAGGACTCGCTTCTCTGAAGTCCTGACCATGTCTGTTGCTCAAGCTGATGTCAAAAGCACTACCACCACCAGATACCACTCTCTTCCACCAGGACTTGCGTGCAGTGTTTTTTGGCTCTAAGCAAACACGTGCATAATGCGGAGTCCGATAGTAGTTTAGTAAATAATGGATGAACTCATCAGTCTCATAAACCTTTTGCTTTTTGCAGGAGTCTTCATCAGACACTGTCTGTGTGTGAGCTATATTCAGTGCTGGCCAGTCCCTTCCATCGAGAGGCTGGATGACCCTGCGGTCTTGCGTAACTGTAATCAGCAAAGATCCACAGCCAAAGGAGTTGCACACATCTCTGCCAGGCTGTCCGTCACAATGCGGGGCTGGAGAGGGGTCATTTAAAATTGTCCTGACTATATGACCAGCAGATGAATGGAAGTTACTCACATCTCCTTCCTCACTACATAAGCTGCTACCTTTTAGGGTTAGTGGGCACTTAAACTCCTCCTTATGTTTCAACTCTTTGTGCGTATGATAATGGGAGTTAATCAGTTCCTGGTGTATGTCTGTTAATGCTGTTTCAGAGTAGGAACTGTCCTTCCTTATGCCCCATGAAGGATCCACTTTTTGACTTGCCAACTGCGAAACCAAGAAAATAGAAGTTTATTTATGAATCACCTTCACCATTAAGAAGGCCAATGTCAGATGTTATGGAGCCCTAAACTCATGCAGAATGGCAAGGTTAGCCTCTGACTTCAACTCTTAGTAAATTATAAGCTTTCAGAAATCTTTAAGAATTGAGGAAAACATACACTTGTTAAAAGCTGCAAGCAAATTTTTCTTTGCAAATAATGAAGACAAAGCCATGTTAGCAACCCTGAGAAATGAAAACACCTGATTTCACTTAAAACTTTTAGCCCAGAGCACTAAAATAATCCTTCAAACATGAATCTGTGTGCAAAACACATTTTTATCATTCCTCTGCTCACTTTCTCAAGATGTTACCTGAATCAAACTGAAATAAAACTCACAGCTTAGTGTCGGCCACAAAAGAAAGTCTTTGAGAAACGCAGCTGGTGTAATCTGTGTCACTTGCAGAACTGAGACCAAAACAACACAGATACCATCATTTTGCATCCCCACCCCGAAGCAACTTGTTCGCAATGCTGGATCAAGTCTAACAGAGCTGATATAGCCCTTCCAGACCTATTTTTCTTGAGTAATGACAAGGCCTGGAACAAGCATCAAAGGCAAAGTTTCTGGGTGGAAATGCAGTACCTTTGCTCTCAGGGCAAGAATGAGAGCAGATTGTCACAAAACTTAGCCCTCAGGCCTTCTGAGTGTTCAGTCAGTCCCAAGGCATTCATATCAGCATCAAGACATCAAATGTCTAGTGAATTATTCAAGCTTTAATAAATATCCTTCAAAGTTTAAAATATGCTTTAAAATAATCTTACTTTCACATGGCTTAACAGCACTGTAAGCAGTCTGACAGCCTCCACTCTTCTCTGAGCTAGCAGGGATTTCCTTTCTTCCCATTCAGGCATATTCTCTGGCCACTGCTGTTCTTCAGCTGGTACCTTCTGCTGCTTTGGGGGATGTTTCTCATCTCCATCTATCTGCCTCTCTTCTCTCCTCTTGAGCTTAGCTTTCTTTTTCCTCTCTCGAACTTCTTTTCATCACCACGTGTTTTTCTAGGTAATTATCAATATGGGACAATTTAGATGACACTTGGTTTACAATTTGAGTCCTGGGGATTGGATGCAGGTGTTTGAAGTGCTAATAATAAGCAACCAGTCACCAAAAATCCACATGTGGCTAATAAGGAATCTTGTTTGTTAAATTCACATGCTTAAAAAAACATGGCACATAGATGACATGCATCCAAGTGAGCACGTGTTCAGAAAGTTCTTTGCCTCTTCAAATGGTTTGTATTCTACAGTTTTCTTTATAAGTATTGCCAGGGCAAGAGTCACATCAATTTTTGTCTCCAAGGACACACCTAGAGATTAATCATCTGAATGCAGTTCTTAAATTAACAAATCCCCCCTACAGATTAACATGAGGGTCCCATTTAAGAGACATTACATGTCCATTACTGCTGAGCAGCACTTACACTGAGTCAAGGTCTTTTCTGCTCCTCACCTGACCCCACCAGAAAGGAGGCTGGGGGTGCATCAGGAGTTGGGAGGGGACACAACACGACAGCTGACCCTGACTGACCCCAGGGATATCCTAGACCATGTGGCATCGTGATCAGCATGGGAAGCTGGGGGAGAAGGAGGGGACATTGGGAGTGATGGTGTTTGTCTTCCCAAGTTACTGTTGTGTGTGACAGAGCCCTGGGGATGTCGTGGGGACGGCTGAACACCTGCCTGACCACAGGAATTGAATGAATTCCTTGTCTAGTTTTGCTTGAGTGCAGCTTTTGCTGTACCCATTAAACTGTCTTTATCTCAAGCAGGAGTTCCCACTTTTTGCCTTTACGATTCTCTCCCCCACCATATTGTGGGGGGAAGAAGCCAGTGGCTGTTACAGGGCTTCGTTGCTAGCTGGGGTTAAAACACGGCAAGCTGTCACTACTGTCTGGAAACCTTATCCTGCAATAAAGCAGATCTACTAAATAATCAACATGCTACACTACAGAAAACTCCAGAAAATTCAAAGAACAAAGTGTTCACGCAATAAAGTGTTTAAAAGTCTTTTTTTTTGAAGTTTGGACCTTCCAGTCAGCTGGGAAGCACCTAGAAATGTACATCACGCTCACTTTTCTTCATAAAGACGTTAATTTGTGATGTTGGAGCACAGAGCAATGCAAACAGCTCACATGCAGAATCGTCAGCAATCATGCCTCAGGGCAACTTGAGAGTAAAAGCTCTCTGATCTCACTCCAGACCCACAGAATCACAGAACAACCCAAACCAAAAAGTCCCTAGTCCAACCTGTCTCATAACCCAGACCCTTCCATGTGCCTTACACACACAACCATCATAACGCTTTTCTTTCCAACAGGAATACAATTAAAAACTGTATAACATCACTTCAAGTTCTCCAGCTCCTGTTTCCTCAAAGCCTGGTTTTTTTACAGTGTCCACTCCTTGATTTTACTTGGTATGAGATAGTGCAACAAATCTCAAGAAAATGGGACAGTCTCTAAAAATACACTCTCACCTTTCAACCCCGTCTCTTTCCTCCCCGTTTCCAAACGTGCTCCTGTTCTTGCAGCTTTAGTTTTTCCAGGATTCTCTTTCTTATGGCTCCTTCACTAAAATGTCTCGTACCAAAAGTCACCTGTCACAGAAGAAGCAGAATCAGACTGAGCAGTCCAGTTTGCTATGTATTTATACAAACACAGACAACCTGCTGAACAAATGAGACACCCCAGGTGGCTACCAAAATACTACTGCACTCAGGAGAATACTTCTCTCCACCCTGGCATACCAGAACATCTCTTCTGAAGTGGACACTGAATTGGTAATCGAGCTCAAACACCCTACTTCCAAATGTCTCCTCATGCTGTGACATAAGTGGCTCACAGTCTGACATCATATCAAACATGATCCTAGCATGCTCTTCAGGGGACTCAAAGTTCAGCAGAGCATTTCCATTGTCAGGACTCAGTTCTGCCAAAACTAGTTCACCAACTCTTACAGCAGTAGCTTTTGGATCAAATGCTTGCTTTCCTGCTTAAAAAATGATAAATTCTGTTGATGTGTGCTGCATTTAACCATCTTCAAATGCCCAGTTATGACCACACTAAAAGAAAACAGGCAAACTGCATCAAGGTGTATTCATACTGAAAAAACAGGTAATATGAAGTGTTATTTCCAGCATAGAGGGTAACATTTTAGGGTCACAGTTGAGAAATTACCTGCTGTGAAAAAATACCAAACCCCAGGTCTACTCTAGTAAGTACTTACAGAGGTAAACTAGTAGGTGCTGAAATCAAGCTTCCAGATTGCAACTTTTCTCTTGTAATTCCAGGCTATGCATAGCACTTAAATGTATTCATCTCTCAATATACTTAAGCAAAAGGTACAGAGAAAAGAAAGGTACCCCTTACTAGCTAAGAACCACATAAATTAGGGCAGCTGCTGCACCTACTTCATGTTAAACAATAAGAAGCCAAGGATCTGTCCAGGAGCCTTTGTCAGCTACAGAGATCATCTCCCAATTTCAGTGCCAGCCACACTAAAAATATTTACAACTTTAAGCTTACCCACACCAATTTTCCAGGAAATCAAAACAGTAAAATACTCTTTTTTAACTAAAGGACTTAAGTTCAGGTACATGAATATCAGTATCCCTATACCCAGTACAAACAGGATAATCGTAACAGTTGTTTTCCCCTCACATGCTTAAGCACCTAAAAACTTTACAGAGCACCTTCCCCTGTTAGCAAAGACTTCGCAGGCCTAACTTCAAGTTAAAAAGAGCAGAAGTTGGCAAACCACCATCAGCACCAGCTTCTTCCACAAAATCTCAGCAGCTAGTTACTAATGAAGGTTAGTATATTTTAATGCTGTCCATATGCTGTAATTTTCTTTCTTTTTCGCCACCATTTTAATATAAGTAACAGACTAAACCAAAGGAGAAAAATAGAAGATACATATATACACAGAGAACTTTAGGAGTGCCATATTAAAGCTTCCTCTGAAGCAACATGGAAAAAGTCTCCAAGGTGGTTGTCACAGGTTATAAACTATGCTGCCATTACTTAAAAATACCTATTTGCCTTCAATATAGGAATCTGCATGGGAAAACAAGTGCAGTGGAAGAAGCTGTCTGGTAAAAGAGGGTGACTACACTTTACTCAGAATGATAAAGAAAAAAATACCCAACACTTACGTACTGAAGGAAAAGCTTGTGTAATTAAAAAGAGAGAAGAAAAACAAAACATTAATCTCTGGAAGCAACAGCGTACAGCACAGACTGAAGCACTAAATCACCCTGTTAAGGAACTGTTGCCAAATTCACTCAGAATTAACCACAACTTTGTCAGGAAAAGCTGAGTATCTCTGGATTAAGCTCTGGACACAGCCATGTATGTAGACAGATGCGTCTTCAGTATCTCACATAAGCAAAGCAATTACACCCAATGTACTGATTACAAAACTAGAAGAATGAGTAGTCTCTAGAGCCCTTCCTGCCCACTGTGCAGTAAGGGAAAGAGCTTCCTAAAGCTATCTGTAATGTATCAACTACACTTTTTCTGTCACACTAAGATCTGAGGTGCAGCATATTAAAACATCCAGGATACTGATGCTGAAACCTGCATCTGGTGTACCCACCCAAAAGTTTGCTCTGTTTTGCAAGTACAGCTTCTATCAAAACAACAGATACCACCCTGCCCTTGTAAACCTTTGTTCACTTACATCCTTACACCACCATGGCTGCAACTGTATTCTTACTACTGCAAGAAATCACCTAAAAGTAAGCCCAAAAGTCTCTTCATATTGCCAAGTAAGCTACAGTTGTTTGCCAGCGCAGACCATTACCCTTGCTCCTCTCTCCTCTTTCTCACAGCCAGGAGCTCTTCAAGCATCAGAAATGCATTTCCCATCACATAACTGTGTACAAAGCACAGAATTATTCCCTGGCTGATCCATTGGGTGGCTGCTCAGCTGTTTACTTTAGTGTTAGCTGTTCCAACTGACAAACCACCAGGAACTTGACAGTCAACCCCTTTACCTAATTATTATTATTTCCCTTTAGCTATTTTGCCACAATTACAACATCAGGACACATCTGCCCTTGCACTAGGGTTTTTACTATGCTAACTGCAGGCTGAACTGTACCATGCCACTTGCATGCCTTTTTCCGTGACCATCTGATAACCCTGATACATACTCAAAAAAAAAAAAACCCACTTAAAAAAACCCCAAAACCCACAAAAAACCCAACCAACCAAAAACCAAAGAACTGTGTTACTTAAATGGATAAAGGGGAATCAAGGTACTGACCTGGGACTCCACAGATCTGTGACCAACTCCCAGCTCTGCTGAGGAATTCCTGTGAAACCCAGTAACTTCCTATGTCTCAGGGGCCTAAAATAATACAGTATTTTAGAACAGATTCAAGCTGATCAGGACCACAACAGGCCATTGGATCACTTACTCTGGCCTGTGCTAGCTGTATTGGACTGAAGCATCTCTTCCAGGAAGGAACCTGACTCTGGTTGAAAGCGCAATATGAACCTGCCACTTGCCATAGGCAGCTCGCTCCATTCCTTACTCATTTGCTGTTTGAAATGGAAGCAACTTTCAGATACTATTTCTTCATAAGCCTTCCTCCACTAGATTCACATCCTTTTAACATATAGGTGATTTTATGGGTTTGGGATGTATGCATGTGTATGTATTCCTCTTACATGTTAGGATCCATGTGCCTCTCAGTCATCTTTCTTACATAAAATACACAGCTTGAGCTCTTTGAGAGCTCACTCACAGTCCCCTCCTTCACCAAGAGCCATTTCTTCAGCCCCCAAGTAATTTTTGTTACAATATTCTAACACTCTCCTAGGCAAAACAACCCCAAATGCACAGTACTAATTTGGTCAGCACCATACACATCAAATAGACTCTTCTAAGGCTACTTTCTTTCACCATTTAAACATAGCCACAACCCAAGCTGCTGCTAATGTACAATAACCTGTTAGTAGGCTTAAAGAAAACCATGAGGATAAACCTAAAATGGTTTTTCTGAATAGCTGCATGATCCCTTTTACATTGACTGAATTATCTTAGAACACCCTAAAACATGTCACACAAGTGACACTTTGAGAAAACATTAATAGCCTGGCAGTATCTAACCCGAAAAAACCCATGTAGCCCACACAAGCAAAATGCAAGCAATGAGAATAACCGGATCCAAAGGTGCCCCTCACACCTGCTCATAGCACCACTAGCTGAAACAGCTCTTACCATCCCCAGTTCTCCCTCTAGTCACTCATACCAGGCCCTGAGCCATCACAACTGTTTCTGAACCCACACCATCAGCCAGGGCAGGGAAGAGATCTAGTCTGGAGAAAATACAAATAAATCTCATTTAGCCCGGTTACTTCTCAGGCAGTTGTTTCCCTGCCCTCACATACACAGCACAGCCCTGAGCAGCTCCACCAGCGGAGCCAAAGGAGAGCTTGAAGCAGAGGAAATAACCTTAATTCCACAGAGGCGGGTATGCAAGAGCACCTACAAGCAAGCAGTAATGTGGCAAGTGTTATGTACTGAGCCACAGCAGCAGAAAGAGCTTTCCACACAGGAGAAAAAACATTTACCAGAAAGAATCACTTGGAGAAGTTGAAACAAGAGTTTTAAACAGATTTTTCAAGAGACAGCACTAACTTATTCAGCTTACTCTGTGCAAAATTACGTGAACAGGAGAGGAGACCAGAACTGCTGCTGTTCACGCAAATATCATAATAAAGGGGCGTTTTAAAGCCGCTGCTTCATGCTGCGTTTTGAGGTGGGGATAAAGAAAACGCAAGCCAACCCCATCTCAATGGACGCCGCCGCCGAAAGGCCGCGCTCCCCCTGCTCGGGGGGAAAAGGCCCGAGCTCCGGCACCAGACCCCGGCCCCCCAGCCAGGGACCCAAGGGCCCAGTGACCCGCGGCCCAGGGAGGGGGTGACGCTCCTCCCAACGCCCCCCGACAGCCAGAGGGGAGCACGGCAGGGCCGCGGGCTCCGGGATGCTGCCGGGAACCGCTCCACCCCCCGGAGCCCCGGCGGCCGCGGGCTTGCCCCGCCCGGCACGGAGGGGAGTGGCAGCCCTGCGACGGCGGCCCCTTCCCTACAGGGACCTCTCCCGGCGCCCTCAGCACCCTCCTGCCGCGGCTGCTTCCCCCGAAGGACCGGGGCACCGAGCCAGGCCACCCGCCCAAGGGCGCCTCCAGCAGCGACGGGTGCCCTCCGCCAGCAGCACCCAGCTCCCCTTACCCCTCCGGCCGCAACCACCACCGCTGCCGGCCACCCGGCGCTCTTCCCGCCGCCACCCCGGGGCGGAGCGCGGCGCACGCCGGGCGCGGCGAGGGACCCGCCCCTGGGGCGCGGCCCGGCAGCGCCGTCTCCTCCCGCCGCCTGGCGCTGGGCCGGGCCCGGCTGCTCGCCTCGACCCCAGGCCTGAGGGGCGCTGCCGCCGTGGGGGCCATTTCTGAGTGGCCAGAGCGCGGGAAAGGGGCGGCGCAGGGTGCGCGCAGCTCACGTGTTCCTGACGAGTCATAGAGCGGGACAAGGCGGAGGCGCAGGCGGTGGCAGCAGCTGCCTGCCCTGTTCTTCACCCTGAAGGGCCCGTGCCTGCCCTGCATGCCCACCTTTGCATGGAGCCTGCCTGCCGCCAGGTGCCTTTGGCCTGCGGTCACTGTGTTGTGTAAAGAAAACCCCAGTTACTTCCTCAGCAGTTGCCTCATTCAGGCAGAGTGAAGGCCTAGTTACAGTGGGGTGACATGATGCCCTGTTTTGATTTGTCTCGTAATAAAGGTAGCTCATCCACCACTACTTCATATGAGATATATGTGTGTGAGGATTAATTTCAGCTTTTCCCTGGTTTAGCATAAGTGTTTAAGCAGTGGAAATGCAGCGCATCTGTCTCTTGGTTATACGGCAGCCAGCTCCCTGCAGCGCAGCAGCTCTCCAGTGTCAGTGCCTCTCCAGCACACTGCAGAAGGTACCGTCCACACTTTCCAGTACTTCTTTACTTCAGAAACAGACAACTTATTTCTCCTGTTGTGGTAGTATGGCTGTAACTGTGATGGTCGATGACTGTAGGATGCACATGAGGTTGGGGCTCTGCAGAGGTGTGTACCAAGCACTTCTTTATCTCAGGTGGTCTAATTGCTATGTATGCAATTACAATCTGAGAACAATTGTTACATGTTTCTTTAGTGTGCGAGT
This sequence comes from Agapornis roseicollis, assembly GCA_002631895.1. NCBI lineage: Eukaryota > Metazoa > Chordata > Aves > Psittaciformes > Psittacidae > Agapornis > Agapornis roseicollis. Next base: position 14,369 of record NDXB01000543.1, on the reverse strand, counting down.
CTATTTCTGTTACAACTTTATGTGCAAAGAGCATGTCTGCATTTTCTTACTATACAAGTTGACACCATAAAGATACTGTCTTTCCCTACAAATGTTTTTTTGGGTCTAGTTGTCTTCTCCACAGTTGTTGGTTCTCCTTGAATTGGGAAGGTTTTCTAGGAGTGTTTTATAGACTGACATCTGTTTGCATTTTCCAGCTTAGGAGATAAAGTTGTGTTTTGATGGTCCAAGAGTTCAAACTGAAAGATACTGTCTCTAAGTTATGGGGTTTTTTGTTTTCCATTCTATGTATATTTTTCCAAACCCAAACAGGCAAGTAGAATTTGAGATCAGTTTGCAGCTGCAGGGTCATTACATCCATCTGCGCTGGACCTGCTGTTTTTCTGAAGATGCAATAGACTGAGAAACTTTAATGGTTTAACTCTTCAGTAAAAAGCTTAAGGTAACTGTTTCAATATCTGAGAGTAGGGTACAGAAATAAAAGATAAGAAGGCACACACCCACTACTTCAGGAGACAATGCTGTCAATATTTTGGTTTTCCTATTATGAGAGGGGTTATACAAAAAGTACATTTCCATTTCTATTTTCATTGGCAACTATTTTGTAATAATGAAATGACAAACAATGAGTAGAGTTTAACTTTTCTTTCATACCAAGCTCTCCTAAACTCTTGTCACAAATACCTATGATTTTCTTGTTGCCATTGAAGTGGTTTTAAGGCTTTTGGTTTCATTTTCTTAGGCTTATGACTGGCGTAAGAATGCTGTCTTCCTTTTTAAGCACAATGTGTTCCAACCCAATGTTATCACACCTTGCTACCTCTGCTACCAGAGGTACTAACTCACACAGAGAAGTAAAAATCTCATACTGTGCCTCTTGGTTGCAGAAATAAATCCCAACAATTTCTTACCAGTGATTAAGCAAATTATATGTAAATATATTTTGCATTTCAGAGAGCAAACTACTGGAAACTGAGGTGTTTTGCAATTGTGAAATATCCTGCTTCCTAGGACTGAGCACATTGCTGTAGCAGCGTAGTGAGTTATGCTGTGAATGAACAAGTTGTATTTCCTCTGGCAAAGGAGACAGGGAAACCTGATGTTAAGCAAATCACTCTGGCAACATTCTCTTGTTGAGAAGTGCTATGTCATATTAATTAAGAGGTCCACATCCAAAACTGATGAAAGGATGATTCACTTTTACACAGTGGATGAAGGAACTGATTCACTTTTACACAACGAACTGTGGAAATCATTGCTACAAAAAAATATGGGAGACTGAGCACCTTTCTGCAGAAGTGGATTGGATGTTTATACAGGCAATGAGAAAATACGGAGTTCTTCTGCAGATACAGTTTTGAGCCAGTATTAGCTATCTCAGTTTATACAAAAGATACAATGTCTGAGATGTTGAGTGTCCTAATTATTCACATCTCCCTCTTGCAGAACAGTTTCACTTTTCTCCACAACCTGCAGTCTTCTAGGCTTCATCCCATCTGTTACCTACCTAGACTGTACAGACCCTATATTATCTCCACTCCTACGAAAACTTTCTTCTTAGAAGTGAACAGCAAGGAAAGGTGAAACCCTACCTGCACAACTTGTGTGATGTCTTCGAAAATCAGTTTAGGCAAAACCGGTGCAAAGGACTCTGTAGAACCAGCTCATTTGTTTATTCTGGGTTTATTCTAATTTAGCTAAAGTGGATTTGATGTAAATCAACTTTAATTCACAGGCATGTTGACACAGATATGCACCATCATAACTGCATGTCAATTGGGTTTGATTTGAAGTTTGGCAACCCATGCATGTAAACAAGTTTTGCCTGGGAGCTTTAGGAATAGGCTGGGGAGGAAGGGGGTTGAAAGAAGCTTTGGCCATGAAGCATGTTTAAGTACATGCAAGTAAGAACCTTGGCTATGATTCTGCCTGTGGCTTGGTAATATCATTCCAGGAATTATGTCTGGATGCTGCATGCTGCTCAAGTAATTTAAAAGCTGAAATGACTTTCCATATTGAGCCTATTGTCTCCCTACCTTTAGGTTGTACAGTCCATAGGAAATCAAACCTCCACTTTGCATTTAATGTTGAAATAGAACACCAAGAACTGTTCCAAGGGACATTAGGAAACTTGCATAGTTTTTGTTACATAAACAACGATACAACCTTCCTTATTGCAGAGGGCTGTCTTTGCAAGTTTGGCTCATGAAACTAATTTGTGGACTGCTGAAATACTCTCTCCCTAGAACTGATATGATCAATTACTGAGTGAGAAGCAGCTTAGCTCTACAATCGCTTTCTGAATGTGGAAACCCCTGAATGATGGATTGAATACTGCCATCCACTGGCTGGCTGCACGGAAAATCTGTTCAATTTACATTTCATTAAGGTAATATTAAAAAGTACCTGGTGGTGTTTTGTTTTGGTTTTTAACATGTTTAACTTTCCTGCCAAGTCTTTCTAACCAGACTGTATGATGGTGGGTTTAATCTACAACAAGGTTACCTCAAATACTTTGTATATAAGTGGGTGTTTGGTAAGTTTTGGCTGTTAGGAGAATTAATCTCCATAACATAAGCTGTCCTGCCAGACAGGCAAGGACATTCTGGACTTTCTTTGTACAGAAAGTCCAGAATACACAGTTCCTCTTAATATGATTTGGTTTATAGCAATTCTGAGCTATGGTTAGAATGCATGTCCATAGCATTAATTCTAGCATGAGCTTTTTGTTGTAGACACAGAGAGATTGAAGAAGTTTCTTGGTGGCTTCTGTTTTCTAAAGTCTGCTTTAAAACCATCAAAGCCAGCTGGCACTGTGCACTGCTCTTAGTACAGAAGGGCAGGCTTGTGATTAAGTCACAGGGGAGGAACTGTAAGGTTCTATTTCTGGCTTGGTAGCAGATGTCCTGGGTTGTCACAGGCAGATCTGGTAATTCTCACTATTGGTCATTGGACAATGCAACTGCTCGTTGGAGAGGCTTCTCCTCCCACCACCAGTGAAGGAATGGACCCTGAGCATTTTGTTGCCCTGGAAGTCTCCAGCAAATGTCCTGGAAAGCAGCGGCAGCTGAAAAGCTCTGAGTGGTGCTAAATCCAGAGCTTTTCTAACTTGTATGTGGGGATGGCATGCGCTGAAGAGTGGGTTCTTTGACAGCTTTGTTCATTCTCCCTCTTTGGCCTCAGAAGTTTCCTGTGAGACTTTAAACACATTCCTGTTAGGTACTGACATGTTTGAGGAAGGTCAGACCAGAATGGAATTTAATCTGAGGTTTAAAGTGACAGCAAGCTCCGACACCACTTTACTAATAAAACCAGTGTGTGACAGATTTCAGTGTTGTGCCTGATCCTGATGTTAGCCACAACTGCATTATCCTGAAGCAGCTCATTGATAGTGATCAAACTACTTGCAGAGATAAAAAATAACCCACCCCAAAAACCCATCAAAATCAATTCAGAACTTGCTGTTCTCCTTGCAAGGGTGTCTGAGGCACTTAAAAGATGGCGCGAGTGCTTAAAAGGCGTATAGTAATGTGGGATGATGTCAGTGTAGGAATTGTTAAGGAATGAACTAGTAGGTACTTTAAAGACACTATACACTGTTCTGTATTAACTGCAACTACACAAAACAAAGGAAATGCACGGGTATCTTCTAGTAAATAAAAGTGATTTCAGACTAGTTCGTACGAAGGACTCACCTGCATAAGATGTATGTTCAATGATGTTTAGTCCCCAACCATAATAAAACCATATTTTTATATGAATAACAAAAGCAGCAAAAGAAAATCAGTTCCCTCAGAGGATTCACTTGCTCTGGTTGTTTCTGCAGTGATAGCTTGTGAGGTACAGGAAACTAAGTAGGGCATAAACAATGTAAATTTGACTGGGCTGTCAGGAAAGATGTAATTTCAAGTGTTATTTTTTAGTAATCTTAGTTCCTGCTAGTAACAACCTGTTATTTAATATTGGTTTTATTATTATTATTTTAATGACTTTATTTAATGACATTATTGGGGCAGGTCCCTTTACACAAGAGAAAAAATAACAAAGGGCAAACTCACCCCAACCACCATCTTTTCCATGGTTTAGATTGCGCTGCAGAAGGCTGACATTATCTGCTGATTCATTCCATCAGCCAGAACATGTACACAAAAACTCAGCCAAAAATGAGAAATGGAAATGGGAAGACTGGCTGGAAAAAAAAACTGTGCTCAGGAAGAATCTTGAGGTTTTGTCTTGTGCAGATGAGGAAGAAATGCAAACCCCTAAAATACATACCACCCCTTTATGGTTAGAGGTCTTCTGTTTCCAAGCAGTGTTAATACATCAGGAAGTTTATACCCATTTACTGTTGAAGTTTATACCCGTTTACTACTGTTTTGAAATCTCCCTTTAAACAGTTTTTTCTCCTCCATGGTGATTAACCCTTTTCTTCCCACAAAGTAAATAAACCTCCTTTCCAACCCAAACCGTTCTACGATTGTATGATGGTGTAATGCTGTGTGTGTCTGAAGACAAGCAGGAGCAGCGAGCACTGCGGCTGTCCTCCATGCTGCTGTCGCCCAGACCCGAGGCTCGCCGTCCCGTAGCACCCTGCCAGTGCCAGCTGCCTGCCCGGCTGGAGCCGCCCCTGAGGACGGGGCGCTCCCGGCCGGCAGCGCTGACCCAAACGAATCGCGGTGAGCAGACGCCGGGACCCGCCGGGCAGCGCCTTCCTCTCCCTTCCGCCTCCAGACAGACAGCGCGCCCGGGGCGGGGCCTCGCCTCACAGCACCCGAGCTGCGAGCACCGCCCCAGCGTTGGCCGCGCCCGCCGGGCCGGGCCGGGTCGGACCGGGTGTCCCCGCCGAGCCGAGCGGAGCCGCTCCGCTGCGGTTCGGAGCTGCGCGGCGCGGCGCGGCCCGCGGGCCATGGCCACCTGGCGGCGGGACGCGCGGGTGACGGCCGTGCAGCGCCTGGGCTGCGCCGCGCTGGCGGGCGCGCTGAGCATCAGCCTGACGGCACCGCTGGAGCTGCTGACGGTGCTGGCGCAGGTGGGCACCTGGCACTGCCGGCGGGGGCTGCGCAGCGCCGGGCCGAGCCTGTGCCGGGCCGAGGGCGTGCGGGCGCTCTGGAAGGGGAATCTCACCGCCTGCCTGCGCCTCTTCCCTTACAGCGCGCTGCAGCTCGCCGCCTCCCGCCGGTAAGCGAGCGGTCTCGGGCCCGGGCCCGACCCCGCCTGCGCTCTCTCGCCTTTCGTGTCTGTTGCAGAAGAGGGGTTGGAAAATGGAGAGCTTCGTCCGTAGGGGCTCTGAGGTGTCTCAAGGGTGGCCGACTGGCTGTGTGTGCTCTCACCCCAGGGCATGGACTCTGGATAATAACTTGTTCAGTTTATTCAGCACGTAGCAACTCTTAGGGACTGGTCAGCAACTGCTTATAAAGTCATAGGTGTTCTTCAGAAGGTGAAAGGTGGATAGATAGTCTGTTGCCGGATTCCTTCAGATATGAAGTTACAGTGCTACCTACGGCTGACTGTGGTGGCTGCTCTCTGCAACACTTCATTCTGTTTATATGCTCGGTATTATTTATACTGTCGGTATCAAAGAAAATAACGAAACCATTATTTAAATCTTCTCCCTACTTATGCAGGGGCTGTTATGCAAATTTGATTTGAAGTTCATACGTGGCATTATTTGCTTTTAAGATCTTGTTTTCAATAATACACAGGCAAATTAGGGTGAACACTGGAAGGAATGCATCAGGATCAACATGGAGCAGTGCTGACTGAGCTCTGCCAACCCATGCCGTTTCCTAGGATTCCGTGTTGCTGCCAGTATCTTTTGGTCTGTGAAAGGAGTGCCCGGCTGTTGGCAGGCACCAGCGTGTTTTGCCACTTCTTGTTTTGTTTCGGTTTGAATTCAGGCCAGCCGTGTGTACGGAATGCACTTGACATTTCTGCCCAGCTGGGCGATGCTGGGCCGTGCTGGGTGGGGAGAAGCATGGTCTCAGCCTGTGCTGGCCAATCCGGCGCGCTGCGGCTCTCACCCACGCTGACGCTGTGGGTTTGTCACTCATCTGCCCCAGCAGGAGTTGTCCTCCTCGCTCCGCCAGTGCTGGATGTATGAAGCGACCCTGGAACTGTGCAGCTTTGTTGTGTCCTTCTGCCTGTAATGGGTGCGGTGGTCACACAAGGGAGGGGGCATCGTGGCAGTGGGAGGGAAGAAACAGTGATTTAAAGTTCGCAGAAGAGCCAGGGTGATGTACCTTTATAAACCAGTTGATCTTGAGCAAAATAGCTCACTTCGTTTATTCGGCTTGAAACACTTTCACAAGGCTATAGTTTATCTCTGGTTTGCGCTGGGTGTGCTTTTGAAAAACAAATGGAAGTAGGCTACCAGAAAATTAAATAAAAGCCACCTAGCCATATTTCTTCATATGTTATTTGTGGATTTTTGGGGGGCTGTATTTTCTAGTGGTAAAGTAGTGTATATAAAGGCAGAAAACACAAAAGGAGAAATATTACATGGTAACTTCAGTAAAGAGTAATGGCAGTTGCAGAAGGACCTGGGCTGAGCACAGTGACAGGCCCAGACACAGCAGTGGGTCAGGGGAGGTTAGCTGGCTGCACTCCTTCTGTGGTTACTGTGCACATACTCCCTCTTTCCGTGGCAATCTTCAGTGTTATCTGGGTAGTGCCCAGAGGCACCCCAGCACTCTCCCCGTGCATCTGCACACACAAGAAAATCAGGCTGTGTTGTGTTAGGGACTGTATAAGACACAAGGGAAAAAAGGTTTATGCCCTGTCGCTTCTGCTTGGCTGGTCTTTCCGTGCTGGACTGTTTTCAGGGCACAGGACAAGTAGATGCAGGGACCTGTCATGTGGTAGAAAGAAAATGTGTGATCATGTGAAAAAACATCAACTGAGCATGCAGTGACTTGTAAATGTTTGCAGATTATTTTGGTTGTGGTAACACTGTGTAGTTTAAACATAAATCTACTGTTTAGGCAGTTCATGCTTCTAAAATAGAATAATAAGTTTCTTTACCTCCATCTAAGATCGTCCTCTCAAATCCTTTTACTTGCTTCTTGCCGCCCCCCATGACTCTTCTCCCTGATGTAGGAGTGCTCTGTGTACACAGGAAAGTCCTTCTGGGTGTCGCAAATGTGTGAGTTGTAGGTTAGCCTTTAAAACTGTGCTTCAATTTAAGAAATTCAGATTTAGATTTAACTCCTGAGCATAATAGTGCCATAACAGATGTCTTCTCTAGTGATGCGTCCCTGTGGACCTCTCTGTCCCAAAGTAAGCAACAGAGAAAGGTTCAGTTGTTCTCAGAAAGCCTGTGAGGATGTTATCTGTGTATTTCTTCATCCACGATAGCTTTGGCTGGGTGTTTGTACCATTGTCTCTGATCATCAGAGAATTTCTTGCAGACATGCTTTAAGTCATGGTAATTTTCATCCTGTGGATGGAAATATACATGAGGATTCTATGGTCAAAAATTTTACTGTAAAAGTCTCTTGCAAAGCAAACAAGTTGTATCTTTGAATGTTTTTTTCATTGTTGAATTGGTGCTCAGGCCTCCAGCATAGCTCCACAGCTCAAGCTGTGTGAAATTCATCTGTGCTGAGAAGTGTGGTGCAGATAGAGCTATGCAGGCTGCCTCTGAAAAAGCTTTCAGGTACTGAAAGTGTTTTAGCTCAGTAAAATCAAAGCAAATTGCATTTGCTGAGTTACACATTCCAGTCCCTGACTTTGTTATTAACTGTAACTTTTTCATTTCAGCACTTCAGTGCAGCATGGACTTAGCCAAGTTCTCTCTGGGCTCTGAGGCACGTTTTTTGGACTGCTTATGTTTGTCCACTCATATTCTGTTTCACAGAGGTTCTGATGCTTGTGTGGGGTTATATATAGCAAGGTCCTGGATGAAATAAATGTTAAAGCTTCAACTCCCATTGCTGAAGGGGCTTGTGGGCAGAAGAACAATTACATCAAGAATAACCTACCTTAATTTTTCATGTGTTGTGTTCGTACTGTCACTAACAGTACCTCTTCTTTGTGTTCACTCTAGACTCGTTATACTTTTTACTGATGAGTTGGGTCATATTTCCCACTGGAGAGCCATCATGGCAGGAAGCCTGGCTGGCATGGTTGCAACCATTGTGACTTACCCCACGGATGTGATTAAAACACGGCTCATTGTGCAGAACCGACTGGAACCATCTTATGAAGGAATTGTTCATGCTTTTTACAAGATTTATCATCAAGAAGGACTCCTTGCGCTCTACCGTGGCGTTTCGCCAGCTATATTAGGTAAAATAATACTGGGGAAAGATCACCTCATTGCACAGTGTTTAGTGCAGCTCTGTACTGCGTTCATTTGCTCACTTGATTTCAAAAGCAAATAGTAATGTTTTTCTGTAGCCTTCAGCAGAAAGGTTTGCAAGCACACCAACAGCGGTTGCTGCAGCTTCATTACTCCCACTTATGACCAAGTGCATAACATTTAATTTATGGTTAAGTATTCAACAAAATACTCTTTTCCTTCTTTTCTAGATGATCTAGTTGTGCTCTGATGAAAGATTTGCACTGTTCAACTCTTAAATAAAAACACACACACAGTGTTCTTAATTCTTGTCTGTGTGTGACAGTGTTCCCTGGTTGTTCAGTGAAACCAGTATGAGCAGTAATGTATAACTGATGTGAAAAGTGATGATTACTGATATTCCCTCTTTATATGAAATGACTTTTTAATTACTTTTTACTCTTCATAGCTTTTAAAAATGCCATTTAACTTTGAGTCCACATTTCCACAATGTGATGTTATAAAATAATAATAACAACAACAATAATGTGTAATTCCACTACAAAATTGATGAGACCACGAAACAAACAAAAGAGATGAGCTTTGACTGAAGAGGCCACTGTGTACCTGTACAGCAGCCAGGGTTGGGATGGAACTGGAGTAAGAGCTTGTCCCAGAAGAGAAGCCTGGTGAAAGAGCTGACCTGTCATGAGGCTAAAGCAGTTAATAATTCTGTCAACATTTGCATTTTCCTATGTAAATGTATGCCCCTGTCAGCACATCTAAATGCTACAATATGGGTGTTTGGTGGTAAACCTGTGACTAAAGAGTAAAGTTCTTCAAAAATATAGATCAGGTTTGAGCAATGTGGGGTGCAAACTGTCAGCAAACTCATCCCATCTTTCTAGATTATATGATGAGCAGCTTTGTTTTCTTAGTGTACAGTGTGTTGCTATAAACCTGTCTGGTTTGTTTTCTAGGTGCTGTCCCATTTTCTGCTGGCTCATTCTTTGTTTACATCAATCTGGACAAAATCTGGCAAGTGCCCATCGTTCATTTCACTCCTCTTCAGAATTTCATCAATGGCTGTGTAGCAGCTGCTGTGGCACAGACGCTTTCCTTCCCCTTTGAGACTGTCAAGAGGAAGATGCAGGTATAGAGCATTTGTGTTACTAGTACTTTGTTACAGGTGTTTCTTGCAGGCACTTTGGACAAGACTAGCCAGATGACCATGAGTGCCACTGTATTTCTCAGTAGGCTATGGAGACTTTGATTTAGGTTGATTGTGTTATACTTTGGGTTTGGTTTGGTTTGGTTTAGGTCTGAAAATCATTGTTACACTTTTAAGGTGGGCTCAAGTACTGTCACTGGATATATGTATACTCTCAGGCTCTGTGTCTTCAGCTTTGTTTAATTTCTTTTTCATAGCAATTCCATTAAATTCTCACAGCTCATAATTGCAAACCTTGAGTCAAATACAGGAATTCAGTCTTGTTAGCGGTAGGCAGGATGAATAAGATCCGTGTCATTTTCAAAGCCTTTGTGTTGCCATTTATGCCTGATTTATGTACTGGCAGTTGCAAGAACAAGCACAGCACGTATTAAGTCTGAAGGATCAGAACTATCCTTTTCTTATTTCTAACTCCTCTTGTTAACAAGTGACTTCCCAGTTGCTGGTGCTGCTGCTTTCCTGGAGCATCAGCAACATGAGAGTTACCATATCATTTTGTATTATCAGTGAACAGCTGTTATCATCTGGTGGCTCTCTGGTTGGGGCATACAAGTTTGCTCTTTCAGCCTAGTTCATGGGACTGCAGATTTATGGGAAGCTTTTGTGATCGTATTAAAAACAAACAAAACCCAACAAACAAACAAACAAAAACCACAGCAACCCAAAAACCCCCTGTCATTTGGTGTGGCAGCATTATCTAGGTCTCTGTCCCCTTCATCAAGTAAGGCCTGGTTGGTAAATCAGACCAGCTCACATGTCCAGAAGAGAAGCTTTAAGCTGAGCCCTTTCGTCAGGTATCTCATAAAATGCCTCAGGTGAAAAAGAGATTGTCAGCATGAAAATTTGATCATTTTTTCCAGCTGTATCAGTGGGTCTAAGGAAACCAATTGCTCCTTACAAGTCCTCTTTTTCTGTATATCCTTAAGCTCACATCAATACTGTTGCCCTAAAAAAATATAGGAAGACAGGGATTTGTTGTTCTGTTTCCTCTTTAATATTTTCTGTCAATGTATCAGTTAGTGGAACATTCAGGGTTTGTAATGCATTCAGAAGTAACTTTCATTTGTAACTGGCATGATGTCAAGTTCTGTGTCATGCTTTGTCTTGCCAGGCAAGTAGAGAAGTGGAACAGTCCCATCTTTCATTTTCCTGCCACTAGGCTGTACTCTTTCACCAAAGAGATGCTTAAAACATTGGCACTTCTAGAAATAAGAAGCAAACTGGATTTATCGTCTAAATATGTAGGAAGTGGGTAGACTAAAAATACTTGGGGTGGAAAAAGGCCCAGCAACAGAGAGGATTTTTTTCTCATAGGTGCATTGAAACAACTGAACAGTGATTTTGCAAGCTTAGGGAAACACCTTCTGTTCAGTGATTCTGAAAGCATGGGAGAAGGCAAAGGTGTTTCAGGAGAACTAGCTGCCTAGGTGTGAAAGCCCATAATCTGTTTGGGTCCTGAACATAAGTCATAGGGGCTTTTCCAAAAAAGAGACCTGTTGATCACACCCAAGCTGATAACTGAGAGCTCACTGGAACTCATGTAAGATCATCCAAGAAGTTTGCTTTTCACAGTTAGCATCAGGGTAGGGCCCAGCTTTGTATGGATCAGTTCTGCTTTGTGCTTACTTGCTGGCCTGTTCAGTTTGCAGGGTGGTGGTCAGAAGACAGAACACCACTAGAAAAGATATCATGCAAAGGGACCTAAGAAAAGGGGAGAATAAAGGAGGGGGAAAAATAGCTTCAGGACATTTTAGTGTTCTATAGGAAAAAGGGGAGCAGATACTTTTGATCACAGTTTTCTCAGACATCATATTCTGCTCAGTCTCCATTCAGTTATTCAACTTTCTAGCTGATAGAGGAGAAGCACCAAAGCCTCGGCTGCCCGCAGGGCTGCTGTGAGTGCTCTGCAGTGTGTGTAAGGAAATACTGGCTTTGTTTTGAGGCAGTGAACACTGTATGAAGAGGAACCCAGCACATTGCAGAGGTCAGTATCAGACTCCTTTTCCTTCTCTTCTATAGCACTGATCTAACAGATGAAGGTGGTAGTATATTGCCAGAGAGGACTTTTCCAGTGAACTCATTGGTGATGGGGAACCAGGGAGTTGTAAAGTGGTCTCAGGAGTTTCAAAAACTGAGAAACTAGGACGTAAGCTGTCTTCTGATTCTGTGATGGAGTACAAGCCTGAGACCAGAACATCCTGTTCAGACCTGACATGCTAGGCAGTCTTGGAAGAATTAACTCCATCTATCTTCTCATCTAGCCAGTGCTTAAATTGTTCTCACAGGGAGGAAGGACAAGGTTAATCTCAGTTGTAATAATGTTGATTCATCCTTTCTCATTTTACGTCTCTGAATCCTACACTTCTGACATCAGCAGCTTCTGTCACTGACATCTGTGGGAGTAGGAATTGTCAGTGAATTATGCTTCCTCTGTGTTTCAGTGATGATTTTGATGTCAGATTTGCTCTGTAACCATGGCTTCTTCCCCCTCTGCTATTAGAATTATCTTTATCATGTTTATCTTGTTTTTTTAACAAAGACGCTGTGTTTGCTGAATATACTTGATTTTTTTAAATGTTTTTATTATAAGAAATGTTAATTGAGTGAGTCTTAACTGAATATGTGAGTCCTCTATGTTCTGCTTATCCTAATTTTATTCCTTTATCTTCCTTTTCTCACTTTGCTCCTGATGGGTATGTTAGAGAATTAAGAGGTACTGTATGCATGTTTCAGCATGGAAGTATGGCTTTTGTTGTGCATCTGTAGAAGGGGGTTAGTGAAGGAGAGGGTAATTCAGAGAGATATCTATATCAAATGCTTTCCTGACTCACTCTTGTGCTACATCAGTTTCTGAACAAAGACTTACTGATCTTTATTCATATCTTTGACTGTTATTCTTGGCTTTCCTTCCTTACCTCATAATCCTTGTAATATCATATTCTTTGTTAGATGCAGTATCGAAACAATAGTACTGTATTTTTACCTCGCAGACTTGCATACAAGAACACTTTATTCCTTTACTTTAAACATGGAAATACCTGGAATGAATGAGCCTGGTTCTAAGGGAAGCATTGTTAATATGCTTCCACTTCCCACATAATCTTTTTTGCCTACGATGTCCTTCATATATGCATATTGGACTGAGGGAAGATTAATTTAGAGCTGTTATATGCCATATAGAAGATTATTATTAGAATGACACTGATCCCAGGCTATGTGTAGAATTGAAAACCTACAAACATGGAAACGGTCGGAGCAAACGTAATACCCAAGTTTGACACTTCCCTCTGTGCACATGACCCTCAGAGGTAGGCTCAAATACTCCTGGCTGGCACTTCTCAGCCTTCCTTCCAAATTAACCTGTGACTTCACCAGTTTTGTGAGGAAAAATGCACAAAGATGACCCTAAGGTTTCACAGATACTCCGTCCATGTGTAGTTACTCCTCCTGCTGACATGAACAAGCTTTGCATGGTTTGCACAAGTTTGTAAATTACACCGTATTTTGACGGTATAATTTAATTTCTGTGACTAAAACTGGTCTGAAACTCTCATTCATCAATAAATGCTACTAAGGTATAACTTTACCATTACCTCCTTGTAATACAGAATAAGTATACTTTTAGTATACTGCAGGATTCAGCGCAGTTTTGGTGTTGACTACACAGCATCCTCAAGTTGTGAGGACATCTCTCTGGGTAAAGCATTGCTTAGTAGTGATCTTTCTGTTCTAAAATCCAGGCTTTGAATTTGCTGCACTGCCATAAGCAAACAGACTCACTGTTCTGGGGTAGTGTAGACTGTTGCCATGCATTAGCCATGAAGTGGCCTCTTCTCAGTGACAAAAGTGAATGAGTTAGACCTCAGCTGTCTGTAACTCTACAGTATATTTTGGGGGTCTTGTTGGAGGGGGTTCTTTTGGTTCTTTGGAACACAAGATGCTCTGCAAGCGTAAACTCTGTTGTAAATGGTGTAAATGCAATTATTTCTTAGTAACCTGGACAAAACTAAGCAGTCATTCCCTTTGTGAAGTAGCCTGTTTAAAGTAAATGCAATCTTGTGCCCCATTGGCACATTTCTAGTCTGAAGTCAGTTAAAGGACATACAGAAGTCTCTTTTTAAAAGTAGTACTGTTATACAAGTGTTTATTTAGAAGTCATCTGCTGTGTTCCTCACATGTGAAAATCAGTCTAACAAGAACCCTGTGGCTGGGTTATAAACAAAGTTTTGGAAAGGAAAATGCTAGATGTTCTTTAGAACATCTCCCTGCTGAAAGGAGGAGACACTGCTCCTGTGTTGTTTAAACTGGAGTCATTTGCAAGGAGCGCTCTGTCATTGGATGTGGCCACTGGGGCTGGCCTGGCAGCCTCCGAGAGCTCTCAAGCTGTGGTGTCACTGCTGTTTGTCAGATCTGTGTTCTTGTCAGCTGGGAATATGAAAGTTATGGGAGTCACGACCCGGTTTAAAAATAAGAAATGCTTTTTGGGTCATGCAGTCCACATGACATCTCAAAAGCAGACGTGCTCTGAGACTTCGTGCAGGGAGACCCTTTAACAGTGAGCAGCATGGGAGCCTGAGCCTTGAAAATTGTCAGAGACTGAGCTGTTTGACACAGACTGCCAAATTCCATAGCATGGAAGCAAATAAGCAGCTTCTACTTCTAGCCTGGTTTCCTGTGGAAGTAAGGCTTATGGTGTTGCAAGCTATTCTGTCCTTGCCTTAGCGTTCTTAGTTCTCCCTGTGATCTTGTGCTCCCTTTCTTCTTGCTGTTGCCATTCAGGCATCAGCCAGGACGCCATGCCCTGGCTGGTACTTGTTAGTGACTAGGTAATAGGTGTCATATTCTGGGTTTGGTAAAATC